>MJUT01055040.1:11398-22850 GCA_002080005.1 Gigantidas platifrons
TGACTTGACATAAAATTCGATATACGTATTCGGCACGAATCTGGGAAAATTCTCGGGAAACCCTCGCATTTTCCCCGATTCTAAGCCTCATTCGTATATCGATTTTATTTCAAGTCAATGCACTGTTATTGTCTATTTAGATCTGTAATTTGTCTGTTGCTATTTTTAGGAAAATAAATTTGAAGGAAATAAGGACACGGAGAAACACGAGTGGATTCAGGATTTCTCAGTCCGAAGAAGTGGTCGTGGTCCAATAAGCTACATGTATTTATATTTTGAAAATAAAATAAATAAATAAATAAATAAATAAAGAATATTGACTAGCAATTAAACACCAAATAAAAGACGAGCCATTCATTCAATAATCCTCATATTCTTATTCCCCTGACTACTGCATTGTGCACATTGTTTGAGTGAGTGAGTGATTGTTGTTTACGCCAACTCGACAATTTTTCAGCTATATCATGGCGAGAACAAATTCATTTTCAATGATGATGAGGTCCGCTTTTTACTAGACCAACATGCTTAGTTGGATTTATATAGTGCTAGCTCACTGAAACAACAGTCCGCGGATAGACATGTCGCCCCACTTGGACACATTATCCTGATTCCAAGCCAACGCAGTCATGTTAAATGCGTGGCAAAGTGTTGAATTTCATTTAATTAAATGTGCGAATAGATTGAAAGGCCAAATATGCAAGAACCCCACCCCCTTTTTTTCCCGAGTTCTATGGGATTTTTCTTGCTACGTTCAATCCCTGTATTCTTTGTCATATGCAATTATCGTATTTAATGATAAAGTCTATTGATCAGTCTTCGGGACGCCGTTGTTCTGTTGCATTTTTAAAAATTTAATAAGCAAATGCTAAAAAACGATTATTTTAAAACACTTAAAGGACGTAGGGTTTTTGTGATATCGATTGCGGACGTGTAAATATCCTGGATAAGTTACGTCACAGTAAACGTCATGTAATACAATCGTCGTTTTCATTTTCATTTAATAATCAGCGTAGTAACAATTTTCCTTAAATACATGTTTTATAGATGTGCTTTAAAAGCTTCCTTCTTCACAAATTAATTTGTATTGTTCATCTGCTGAAATAGCTAAACAACAACGTTACCGTAACTAGTAGCATTTTACATGTGTAGACCCTCTCTACTGCTTTTTGGAGAATAACAATAGAAGCAGGACCGTCTTAACAGCATCACGGATCCCCGGGAAAAACAGTGCACTGGGGCCCATGCCTACACAACCACTCATAGAAATAAACCTGTAAATGTATATAAAATTAAACATATACAACGTCTTATTTAATTAGACATTGATAAAGTCCCTCGGTGGGACGAAAATTTTGTCATTCAACGAAATGTTTAATTCTTTATAACTTTGTTTTGTGTACTTGGTGTTGTTTTACAAACAATTTTAGAAGTTTAAAATTAAACATATATATATTGTATTGGTATTTCTAACAAAGTCAGTGTTTAAACATTAGAAAAACATACAGTACATCTACACCTACAGGATACGAAACAATGTCTTGATAAACCATTACGTTTCGGAAATACTAGTGCGCATCGGCGTGAGCGGTTAGAAATAAAGTTACGAACTGATAAGAATAAAGTAGCATAATAGTAAACTGTAAGATAAAGGAAAGAGACAAAGGAAAGAAACAAAATTCCGAATTGCGTTTTCGGTTCTTCTGATTAGACCAATCCGGCTACCATAGCGGTCCCTGGGCATACACCCAACCGGCACAGCTCTAATCTTCATTAGAACTTACTTACAATTCGGACCCTAGCAAACTAGAAAGTGACAGATGACAGCCCCCGCTTGAAAGATACCAAGTCGGGAGTCTCAGCTATAGTGGCTGGTAACTGGTTCCAGTTTCGGATGGTTCTAGGAAAGAAACTGTACTTGAAAACATCTGATCTTGTATGGTACTGCTGCATCTTCTTTGAGTGGTTGGATCTCGTCTTTCTGTTGGCTGGTATGAGGTAGTTGGATGATGGAATATCCACTAGGCCGTTAATGATCTTGAAAAACATTACAAGTTGAATTTTTGTTCTTTTTGACTCTAGTGTCTCCCACTCTAGGTTATCTAACATGTCGGTGACGCTGCTGGTGTTCCTATTACGGCTTGTGGCATACCTAGCGGCTCGACGTTGTACCATTTCTGGTTTCTTGATTGATTGTATACTGTATGGGTTCCAGATTGAGGCGCAATATTCCAAATTTGGTCTTACAAGTGAAAATTATGCGGCGGATTTGGTATCTTGATTGCTGATTTTCAGATTTCTTTTCAAGAAGCCAAGCATGCTGTTTCCTTTCTTTACAGTGCGGTCAATGTGATGGTTCCAGTATATGTTATAGCTTAAGTCGACTCCGAGGTATTTGGTCGTATCGGCTGCTTCCAGTTGGTGGCCTTTCAGGTGGTATTTATACATTCTGGGTTTCTTCGATCTTACTACCCTAAATACATTACATTTCTCAGGATGGAATGACATGCCCCAAAGTTCTTCCCATATGGCTAGTACTAAAAAGTCTTTTTGTAATTCATCGCAATCCTGGTCGCTTCTTATCTCTCTGTAGACAAATGGCATCATCAGCAAAAAGACGAGTCCTAGATATTGCACACTCTGGCAAGTCGTTGATGAATATCAAGAATAAGAGCGGCCCCAAGACGGTACCCTGTGGCACGCCACTGACTACTGGTGCTCTCGCAGAGGTGGCTCCTTCTACGATGACTTGTTGTGATCTGTCAGAGAGAAATGCTTTGATCCAACTTAGTGTTGTTCCTCTATTACCATATAAATCGAGTTTTGAAAGTAGTCGTTGGTGTGGAACTTTGTAAAAGGCCTTCGAAAAATCTAAGATGATTAGGTCTTGTTGGATCCCACTGTTGATTTGGCCAGTTCGTGCGTCACGGTTAAGAGTTGTGTCTCGCAGCTTCTTCTTGCCCGAAAACCATGATGGCAGTCTGCGAGTATGGTGTTCCGATCTAGGTGTTTCAAGATATTACTCGTCAGTATGTGTTCTTGTAACTTACAGCATAGACAGGTCAGGGAAACGGGTCGATAATTGCTGGTCTTGAATCGGTCTCCTTTCTTGAAAATTGCACTAACGTTGGCATTCTTCCAGTCTTTTGGGACATCACCATTGTTGAGTGCGCTTTGGAAGATTCTGGTCAGTAAAGGTGCTATTTCTCTTGCTAAGTCTTTCAGTATTCTAGCTGTAATTAGGTCTGGTCCACAAGCTTTATTAGGGTTGATTTTCAGCAGTAATTTGAGTACTCCTTCCTCGGAGATGTTAATATCTGGCATCGATGGAAAGGGATTGCCTGCTGGACACAACATACATAGATAAGCATGGCGCACCTATGCTCGTGGGCCCCCGGGCAACTGCCCCGCGTGCCCATGCGTTAAAATTGCACTGAATACACACCTCTCCTACATCCCTCCAATGTTAATGTTAAAGATGTACAGACCACGCTGGACGCAATGTGATAATACCTTACATGACCCTTTAGGTCTGGTCATGGTGAGGTAAGCGTTGATCCATGTGCGTTTTGTATAAACATGTACTATATATGCACGCGCTACAAAATAGTCCCAAAACTTGATAACGTAAAATAGTTACAGCATTTGGTTTTGCAGTTTCAAAGAAAAAGATTAAATATTAATATGAAAAGTTATGGATAACAGGCGATGGACACTAAATGATAATACTTCACTTGGCCGTTTTTGCCAGTTGAGCTTACAAACATGCTTAATTTCAAATAGGTAAACATTATAAAAATATTCAAAAACCACAAGAAATAAGGTTTGGTGAATAAGTAATGAAGTGAGTGATTGTTGTTTAACGCCAAACGAGCAATATGAAGAAACATGTAAACACAGAAAACACAATTAATGTACCTCATCTTCACCACACCCTATGATCCAACTACTTTATCTTAAGCTACTATGATTGGGTCTATATATCATTGAGCATAGTCATCATGATAAAATGTAGCTATATACTATTTGAGAAGAGGCCACTACCCAGTAACCACACACGAGTAAACTATAATTTGGTCAACATAGATTGAACATAATCATACGGGAGTAGATATCAGGTAGACCGATACTTTTGTATTGTATACATGTAATGACGTATCACCCTAGCTCAATATAAAAGTTCATTTATCCGCAGGTGGGTCATGATTGGGTTAGTTTCTTATTAAACTACACATTTATTTAGGACATTATGGTTGAACAGTATTTGGTCCATGCATTCACTCTGGAATGTACATGTTAATCTGAGACAGGTCACTGTGACGTCAGTTGCACAGTCTACTGAATTTGTTAAATGCATGTAGACATCAGGTCTTTGTGTCTGGGCCAGTTATTTAATTATTTTGTGTTGAAAAAACACGACTGTCAGGTACTCAATTACGGACCAAATGTGTCGATCCATTACCCATTCCAGAATATACTATACATGTCAGTCTGTCCCATGTCATCTTGACTTTGACCTTATTTCCATATTCTACTATCTAGTTAAATACACATAAGCATCAATTCTCTATACATGTATATAGGTCAGTTTCTCAGGAACCACATACATTTTTTTTATGTTATGGATCGACTATTTTTGGTTCAATAATGGAATATACATGTCAGCTCGATATAATTATATCGTCATGTCGCGGCCTGATAATGACCTAATTTTCACAGTCTACTGACTTTGTTAACATTTATATTAAGTTTACACGTACAGGTCAACCAAGCCATGTTTGTTTGGTTCATGTATTTATCACTTGTCAGCTTGACCCTAAACTCATTTTCAGATTCTATAATAATAATTGATTAACTTCAGATTATCAACTATACTCTGTCCAAGCATTGACTCTTTCTAATGGTGTCATATTAACCTGGCATGTTACCCCCACATCATGGAAGACCTGGTCCATGCAGCCATCTTGGACAATCTGGCACACATAAGATGGTCTTAGATGGTCTTGATATTTGTACTATAATTATGTATATCATTTTGTTGGCTCCAATACAGGTGGGCCATACCTGGTATAACAAATACAATTTACTATTTAGATGTACATGTGTATGATGATTGGTAAGGGTGCAAGAAGTACATGTAGTATGTGGAGATATGCATAGTGGGTCTGGTCAATCCATAAATGTTTTCAAATTTGACCTTGAAATGTTTTTGTATATATATTTCTATATGTTATGTGTTGAAGTGTATTGGCATGTGATATATTGTATATTGTTGTTCTACCCATCTATTCTCATGGTACAGTTAAAGGTTTGATCAGAATTATGGTTAATTTAAGTATTGGAACTTTTAATGTGAAGGGGTTGGCAAATGATAAAAAGAGGAAGGAAATATTTTACTGGTTAAAGGGAAAAAAAAAATATATATATTTATTTTCTGCAGGAAACACACTGCAATAATGAAACAGAATCAAAATTTCAGTCAGATTGGGGAGATAAATGTATATTTTCAAATAAAAACTCTCAGAGTGCAGGTGTAATGATTTTATTTAATTCAAACTTTGATTATGAAATAGGAGACTATATAAAAGATAACGATGGACGATTTTTGATTTGTATATTAAAAGTCAATAATGAAAAAATATTGCTAGCAAACTATTATGGTTTGAACTCTGATGAAATTTACCTTCTAGAAGACTTTTGTAACAGAATAGAACAGTTTAATGGTATGCCTATTGTTTGTGGAGGGGATTGGAATCTAATTATGGAAATAATAGATAAAAAAAGGGGGTCCTCAGTATTAACACATAAAAAAATAGGGAACATCTACGTCAATTCATGGACAGAAATTACTTGATTGACATTGGAGAATTCGTAATCCTATGGAAAAAAGATATTCGTGGAGAAAAAAACCCCCAATATACAATGTAGACTTGATTCCTGTCTGATTTCTGTTGGACTTGGTAACATCACAAGAAAAACAGACATAAGCTATGGTTTCAAAAGTGATCATTCGTTTATTCTACTCGTAATTGATAAACAAAATCTGAAGAGAGGGAAAGGATTTTATAAATTCAACACATCTCTTCTTCTTGATAACAAGTTCATTGAGAATCTACAAAAGTTAATACAAGAAAAAGAAACTTTGTACAATAATGAAAATATAAATCCAACTTTAATTTGGGAGCTAATCAAAAGCGATATCAGAGGTTACGCTATCAAATATTCATCTGAAGTTAAAAAACAAGAAACAGAGGTTATTAAAGATAAACAAAGGGAACTTAACACTCTAGAAACTTTACAAGAATCACTAAATTATACAGATCAAAACATTAAGAATAACATATTGACTATTAAAAATGATTTGAAAACATACTTCGAAAAGAAAACAGAGGGGGATATAATTAGATCAAAAGCATGTTGGCTGGGGGAAGAGAAAGGTAACTCAAAATTGTTCTTTAATTTAGAAAGAAGAAACTATATTAATAAATCAATACAAACCCTAGTCACAGAAAGTGGTCACACAGTCTCTAAGTTTACAGATGTGTTAAATGAGCAAGACAAATTTTACAACTCACTTTATTCAAATAAAGAAACAGAAAATAATTTAAATGTTTATTTAGTTGACAAATTTTTTCCTGACGATGCCGAAATTCCAAAATTAAATGAAAATGAAAAAGAATCTTGTGAAGGTATGATATCAGAGGAAGAATGTGTTAAAGCTATCAAATCAATGCAGAATGGAAAATCACCAGGAACTGATGGTCTTCCAGTCGAATTTTACCAAATATTTTGGAAAAACATTAAAATATTGGTAATGGATTCATTTTCATATAGTTTTAAAAATGAAAACATGCCAATTTCACAAAAACAAAGCATTATTACATTATTACCCCCAAAAAATAAGGATATAAGATTTCAAAAAAAACTGGAGACCTATATCTTTTACTAAATACAGACTATAAGATAATGACAAAATGTATTGCGACACGATTAAAACATATTTTTATAATTTTTTTTAACAAAAATCAGTCCGGTTTTATAAAGGGTCGATATATAGGTGCTAATATTAAAAGTCTTCTAGAGGTTATAGATCTTGCAGAGGAAGAGAACCTTTCATGCATTGTTTTGTCGATAGACTTTGAGAAAGCATTTGATACAATCAGTTGGAAATTTTTACAAAAATGTCTTTCCTTTTTTGATTTTGGTGAATCATTTCAGCAATGGATAAAAGTATTTTTCACTGACATAACTAGCTGTGTATTAAATACTGGATGGACTACACAATTTGTTTCTGCATCTCGTGGTGTTCGTCAAGGATGTCCGATTTCCCCTTATTTGTTTCTTTTATGTGCAGAAATTCTAGAAATAGCCATAAGGCAATCGAAAGATATAAAAGGGTTTTGTTATAAAAGAAAAGAGATAAAACTGTCTCAATATGCAGACGATACACAATTTTTTTTAGACGGTAGTAAAAAATCGGTCCGCAATACAGTAAATTTATTAAATAATTTTACAAAAATTAGTGGGTTGAAAGTTAATTATAATAAATTGAATAATGAAATCAGGTATGCTTTTTTTTCTATTGCATGCAAGCAAAGCATGCTTAAGAACATATATATTATTATATTTTACGAGACAGCATTGGTTAATTGATCAATCGTTTGTCATTTGGGGAAGGATGGGTAGGAGTTCTGTCAAATTTTCAAATGAATTTGTCTTATTCTGGCAACAACACCGACAAAAAAAAAGCAACAAAAAAAAAAAGAAAAAAAAAAAGAAGCAAAGTCAAAAACAAAACAAAAGAACAATGATCAATAATTATGGTTTTGGTAGAAAAAAGTCATAATTCTGATCTTAACTTTAACATTATCATGCCCTTTTTTGACAAAAGACTTTAAACGTAGATCTAATGTAGACTACTTGTCTCATACATTGTATAAGTAAAAAGAAACAAAATGTTTGATTTGTTATACTTGTCGCGAAATACTGAATTATAATTTATTGCTATGTTGTCTTTTGAATGAAATACCGTATCGGTGGAGTAATGGTTAGCGTGGCAAATCGTCGGTTCGAGACCCGGTCGGAACGCAGCATTAAAAATGAGCAAATACTGGTCGGCTCGGAATCAGAATAATGTGTCCGCATGGAGCAACATGTTTACCCGCGGACTGTTGGTTCAGTGAGCTAGCACTATTAAAATCCAACTCAACGTATTGGTCTTGAACAAAGTGGACCTCATCATCATCATCTCTTTACAAATTAACTTAATTTCGCCATGATATAGCTGAAAAATTGCTGAATTGACGTTACACAACAATCAATCACTCACTCACTCTTTAAAATGTAATATGTAAATGGTCGTTTAAACATACCATCTAATTTCCTTCTTAGCTAATACACATTGACTTAGACCTTTTATTTTTTAACTTTCAGTTCCGGTGGAGCAATAGCAGGGTTAATACTTGGTTTGATAGCTGCTGCTGCAATATTTATAATTATTCTTGTTATTTGTATGAAGAATTACAATAGACGACACAGAACGGTGGGAACAGTCATCGGATCAACTACGACAGCGCGCACAAATATAGCTGTTACTAATACTACTCATACTACAGGTATATTATAAGTTGTGCATCATTATATCATATTTTGTCCTGCAATTGTTCTATTTGAGTAGGCAAATTGTATTGACTGTATATATTGTCACTGACCGAAATATAGCTTTTTCGCGTATCATTTTCACCTTTTGAGCTTTGGGAACCTAGTTGTAAATCCAGTTCACTTCTTGACGGTTTCGCAACAGGTGAAAATAACATTGTTAAAGTGTTTGAGAGTGTGACAACAAGTGTTTGAACGATGGACACACATTTAATGTTAACCTTGCAATAACTAATGCTATAAGTAAAAGCTTACCTTCAAGCGGTAGAAAATGGCTTCCAATGATGACGTACATTGTATACGATTGTCCTACATAACTATTACTAGTAATTATAACGTTCTATATATATAAATCCGATCAATTTTAAGGGCCCGGGTGGTACAATGACTAAGGTAGCTTGATTACCTAACAACTCATACAAGCGTATCAGCAATACGGCGTGGGTTCGCGCCTGGCTTTGTAAATTATACAAAAGGGTGCACTGGATTCGCAGCCGCAAGTGATAAAGGTACTGGTCGCCATGATATAGCTGAAATATCGCTGAAAGTGGCGTTAAAACACCAAAAAATCAAATCGTATCAATTTTACGGGAAATTACTCTTCTTATACTGGTTTTTGCAAGTTGAATACATGTTAAATTTCTTTACTAAATTAACGAACATTAAACTTTGTTCTTTCGCCAAATTTTATTGGAAAACATATATCTTGACTTGAAAGATACAAATTATAAATGATCTGACGCTCCAGTTATCAAACATAATTGTATATATAATGTGGAGAAAAATATGAATTTGCATCTTGTGGAAAAAACTTTCTTCCTACCACGGGAAAAAACATAGACCCCCTCCCCCTATAATTAAATGTTCGGTATCTTATTGACTGCATATTAACATATCCAGCAACTTTAGATTGTTTTTATTCTTATTTCTCCCTTTTCCCGGGTTTGCATTAATTCATGACTCTTTCGTTGACCTCTTATTCCTAATACTATGTTGTATATATTTGCTGTCATTAAATACTATGTCTATTGTACATGGAATGAGAGGTGATTGATTGATTTTTGGTGTTTAACGCCACTTTCAGCAATATTTCAGCTATATCATGGCGACCAGTTTTAGTGGTGGAAGAAGCCGGAGTACCTGGTGAGAACCACCGACCATGGTCAAGCAATTGGTAAGCTTTATCACATGCGGCTGCGAGTCGAGTGCACCCTTTTGTGTAATTCACAAAGCCGGGCGCGAACCCACGCGGTATTGGTGATAGGCTTGTATCAGTTGTTAGGTAATCCAACTACCTACTTATTGAGCCACCCTGGCCCTGTGTAATGAGAGGACTTAACATAAGTTGTAATAACTTGCGTCCGATCCTATTGCTTAACCTATTGAAATAAAATATTCGTACATTACATTAACCTATTCATATTTATTGATTATTTTACGGTTATTTATTCAGGTTTTATACAAACAACGAACCAGTATGGTTATACAGTACCACCACCTCAGTATAGTTCAGTGTACCTACCTCCTCAGGCGTCGCCATCTTACCCACTTCCTCAGGCGCCGCCATCTTGCCAACCTCCGCAGGGTCCACCTACATACCCACCTCCAGGCCAACAAGGAGAGAATGCACCACCAGCTCTACCGGAATATAACTCCATTTACAAACAACCTTCAGCTGCCTATAACGTACCTCCTGCAAATTAAGAATGGAAAAAACGAATACTGTGAAATCACTATTAATCGTGGGGGTCTAATTTTCGTGAATTCCGTGGTTCACTTACACTACGAAAATTGAAATATAACAAAATACAATTTTCCTATTTAGTGTTGTCTGTAATGTTTAAAACCGCGAATCATGGATCACTGCATTTTGTAAAAACCACGAACATTGGTGGCAACGAATAAAGCTACTTTCACAGTAAACCGTTGTTTCCCCGACATGTTAACACCACGTAAACAGGAACCTTTAATAAACCTCATTATACTAGTATTATAACTATTTAAGTTTTTTTTATAAATATGTATGCATCGCCGTTAACCAACGGCTGATCACACTTGCATATTTTCACACTCATCACCCTTGAGTCAATACATATAAAAACCGTCGTTTCGGGTTTGTTTCGTAACTGAGCAATATTCTATAGTTTCCATATCAACATTAAAATAAATCAAATTTATGCTATTAGAGGGATTGATTCATTGTCGATAACAAACGACAAATTCCTTTCTTGGTCTTGTGTACCCTATGCTACCAGTTTCATTTGATTGTCCATTTTTGATTGCCCCTCGATATTCTCTAACGTTTACATTCTTGTCATTTTAATTTGCAAGGATTTTTTTCTTTTCAAAAATTGTGATTGGCTGTCAAACAATGCGTTGGAATGTATCGTTGTCCTGTCAGTTGACTCACTGGTGATGATTTGAGAGTATCTGCGCTTGATAAGTCATGATATCGACGATCATGCGAATGCTGATTGCATTGCAATATATATGATTCAAAGAAATATATATTTTAGTTAGGACATCATATGATTTGCATAGTACGTGTTTGTTTAAAGGGATACTAAAGCTCATTTTTGTATTTTTTTTTATCTCATGAAAACTTGCAATTGGTTCAATAAATGATATTTATGATAAATTATCCCGGTTTTTATCAATGAATCTTTGTAAAAGTGACATAATTCGTTGATAATTCTTTCATGTCATGCGGTTTTCTCTGGGTTTTTCCATTGATTGAATTTTTTGCTTCCTAGACAAAAATTCATTTCGACCCTTTTAAGTGATATTTTAACGATAT
>MJUT01055041.1:50027-60750 GCA_002080005.1 Gigantidas platifrons
AAACTTCCTAGCGTAAAAACTTTAGGAGGAGTTGCGCGGACAAACCATGTACCTTTTTAGCCAAATTCACCAAAAAAAAGACTAAGTTCAGTAATCTATATTTTTGGTAAAAATTCATGAAAATCAAAATCCTTACCACATGCACATCTTTGATGTATGCACAAACGATCTGCAATATAAAAACTTCCTAGCGTAAAAACTTTAGGAGGAGTTGTGCGGAAAAACCATGTACCCTTTTTGCCAAATTCACCAAAAAATTACTAAGTTCAACAATCTATATTTTTGGTAAAAATGCACAAAAATCAAAATCCTTACCACATGCACAGCTTTGATATATGTACAAATTATCTGCAAAATAAAAACTTCCTAGCGTAAAAACTTTAGGAGGAGTTGCGCGGACAAACCATGTACCCTTTTTGCCAAATTCACAAAAAAAATACTAAGTTCAACAATCTAAATTTTTGGTAAAAATGCACAAAAATCAAATTCCTTACCACATGCACATCTTTGATATATGTACAAATGATCTGCAAAATAAAAACTTCCTAGCAGAAAACTGTAGGAGGAGTTGCACGTACAAACAATTTACCCTCTATGAGGACAGACACACGGACAGACAGACAGGACGAAACCTATATACACCCCCTCTTAACTTTGTTTGCGGGAGGGGGGGGTATAAAAATGGAAGAATGTGTCCATAGAACTTGCATGCCTTCGCTTCTATTTAACAGTAACAAGGGCTTAAATCTAGAACAGAAAAAAATGGTAAAGTCTGAAATCATACTTGGCCTTCCTTTTATGATCCTGACCTTATGTATAAATTTCAGATGATTTGCTTAAACTGGGGCCGTGGGTATAAGTACCCGTGGACAGAACAAACATTCAGATTGTTTATTATTTTGACCACGGTTACCTTGAGGAGGAAACATCAATGATACATAGTTTCACAGTTACTTTTGGGGCAAAATATTTGACAGGCATGGTCACAGTATTCTTCACTACGAAATGTTCAGTCTAATTAAAAATAATATTCTTCATGAGTCTAAAAACTACAAAAATCACTTCAAAAATTCAAATTTCTCAGGTATTGGTCACATTGGTCATGTGACATATGGTTTCATAAATACATGAATGCGGTTCATATCAACAGGAAATTTTTATGATAAGCTTCGCCCACAAATTTTGTCGGTAGGTGGGTGAATATTTGACTTTAAGCATACTTAGTGTCTGGGGTGCTTAAAACAAAATAACAGATAAATTTGCAATTTCTTTTTTTAAATGTAAGAGAAAAAGAGATTGTAAATTGGGTAGTCAATTTTTTCTTCTTTTAATTTTCATAGTATATAGAATTTTTTTGAAGGTTAATGTTAAAAATATCATTTCCGCAACATGTCCCAATGATCATATCGGCTTATTTAACTGATGTTCAAATAAATTAGATGGTATTGAACAGCCTTATTTTTTATATATATTAGATGGTTTACATATTGACTGCTTTTGTTTTATAACAATGTCATTATTGCCTAAAATGACGGCGTCCTTAAAAACGCAGTCATTCCCGCAACGGCATTTGCATTTTGCGCTAATGTTTGATGGGGATAATAACAGAAAGATAGACCACGTGACAGTTTAGCAGACGCTTTTTTGATATCCATGATGGCAGATGTAGCCATGAATATTTCGTAGACGTAGGTTTTGTTTAATTTGATCTTAACTCGACAATTTGTGGGCGTATGTTAATTGTAAGTCATTACTCTATGCAGTAAAACAACTTTATATTTTATCAGAATTTTTACAAAAATATCACATATGCAAGGATTTTAACCTTATGTACAACAACGACCAAAAATTGGCGCCTTTTACACTTGTGAACCCCCATATTATATCATCAAAAATCAACAAAATGTCATTACCGGAACAAGTCATTACCGTATCTTTTTGTTGCGGTAATGACATTTGTCGTTACGGTAATGACGGTTTCATTACGAAATGCACAAATTAAGACACATAATATTAAGTTGTTTCAAGTAAAATGATAATAGGTATTACCTAACTTGGGATGAAGTCCAATCATTTTTTTAAAACAATAATATGAGACAAGTAGGTGCTACCTGTAGTGCCAGCGAAGCAAAATCCACATTATCGAATATTTAAATCATGTAAATCCTTGGGATGATTGAAATAGGAATTTTACTTACTTTTGTGTACTTTTTGGAGTATACTGTAGTACAATGTAAGGATGATCTTTCCATCTATTGAAACAGGCACGGCCATGAATGCTCGCGAATCTACAAATTATCTGCCAATTTCACGCTCATATTCAGTGCATCAAAATAGTGTTGAGATCCTTTGGCCCGAGATATATCAGGGACGACTTTTTTTAAGGGCCGAGATACATCAGGAACGACTTTTAACATTCATAACCGTAAGTAGTTTCTGCAGAAACATCCTGTATTGGTTTCTGGTGCGTCATTTCCGGTGCATGGAAATGTGTCCATTAGTGATGTGGATCTGGAATCAAAATATTGCTATTTCTACCATAGTTGGGACTTTGTCCCATATTAAATGGGTATTTCAGTAGAAACATGCACAGTGGTTGGGGCATAAAAATATCTTAAAAACAACTTTCTGGGTTACGGCCGGTAGTTGGGCAGCCATTCTCCGATATTTGACCCATTTCCGAAAAACGTTTGTCGCCTGTATTCGTAAAAATATGTAAAATCACGATTTTTCGTTTCAAGTAAAACGGTGGTTTTCGTGAATTTATAAATACATGAAGAGATTATTTACCGCTTTCAAATACTTGTGGCTGTTATGATTTGTTATTTTATTAACATCGAAACTTGTTGAAATCGCTGAAAACCAATGTCACCAGTAAAAAATGTAATTAAGATTCGATCATTAAACCTTGATGTACAGGTTACATTAACAAAAATACAGTTTTCTGTTTTGAGTACTGGCCTATTGTCAAGATCAGCTCGACCAGGTATAACTTTCACGCATACTTTTTATTTATTTTGCAAATTTGATTTGTCTCCAAAACGCTACTATGTTCCGTAACATTTTTCTAAAGCACTCAAATATGTTCTAAATCAATCATGAAATCCTTGTTTCTTTGTTCGTCTACATACTTTAACGTTATTTCCATTAAAAAAGGTGTCATCTCTTACATATTTTCAGTCAAATACCTTAAGAAGACATCAGATGATGAAAAAATCAAATGTCCGATTTATCAGACTATGCCTCCGTAACCAGGATTTTGCGAAATTAGATTGTTTTTGAGAATAGCGAAGTGTATTTTAAATTGCTACCTATTACCCTTACCCGGTTTAAAATGATAACTACGAGTTCTGTTCTATATTTTACAATTTTGTTTTGTTTTTTTAACTATTTTTCTCTATGCTCCGTAACTTTCATTTTCCGTAACAGAATTCAGGAATGCTAAATGTGAAGAGTTTCCATCGTGAAAAATTTATAGAAAGTTTCCATTAGCACCGTTCTCCATGATGCAATAGTAATGCGTCGTCTGTTACCAAAGTAAAATCTATAAATTCTAGATTTTGAAGGAAAAAAGGTAAGTTGAAAGTAAACTATGTAACTTAACAAATTGTAACATTTTCTCTGTGTTTAGGTGATTTATATCGACTTTTTGCTAATTATTAAACTTAGGAAGACTTATTGCATCTCGAAAGGTCAACATGACCATTGAAATCGGTGTATACATAAAATATATCCTGTTACGGAACATAGCATTTTCCAATATTTTTGAAAAAATATAACTGTACACTATTGAAGCATGAATCATTCAATAATTGCTGTTGTGTTGATCTTTGTTGTATTGAGAATAACTGATATTAGAAGAAAAAATAGCCGCATTATACTGTTATGTATGAACAGTTGTTACGGAAGCATATACATTTCACATTTCATTCAAGACTCATGTAAATTATCTTGAACCATGCACCAATATCTTTGAGTTATTAACATTGTTTTCATGGAAAATAAAATAAGATAGTTCTAGATAGCTTTAATTTATAACTAAATGTAACCATGTTACCAACAACCTGTTCCTTTAGGAATTGTTTTACATATATTACCAGATGCCTATGTTCCGTAACGAAATGAACCGTTTAGAAATTTTCCCATTACCTCAATTCAGACAAATCTTTGGTCGACCATCTCTCCAAATTGACAAGTCTATAATCTCTTTTCAATATCCTTAATATTTTTCTCTAGTTTTAAAAGCTTTTCAATGCATCAATGCAATAAACTTAAAAGATATAATACTTACTGAGAGAAATTTCGAAGTTAAAATAAACCTCCATTTTTGTCATCACATATTTTGAAAATAATGATTTATTTATATATTTAAAAGTTTATTATGTGTTTTCAGATATGCAAGTGTTCGTTTCTTTTCAAAAAGAAAAAAAATATGAATTAATCGATCTCCTACAAAAAATATTATAGGCTACAGGCATGACCTATGCTCCGTAACGTGAAACTTTGGGTGTATTCTTCCAGTGCCAATTGCGTCGTTGTTCTAAGAGTGGTGTGGGTCAAATTTGGTGAGCTCTAGGTTCAATGTTTCAACTTTCAGGCTAGATAAATTTGAAAACTGAATTAGGTAGGTCATATTTTTCAATTTTTCAAATTTATAATGAGTCAAATACTGGAGAATGGCTGTGGGATTTTTCTCTTCACCAATCCATGATTATCACAAAGTTTTTACCTCTGTCTTTGTTTTTTCCATCTGACTGATAGCTTTATGCAAGTGGCTATGGGACCGAGTATTTTTACCTTTTCCAACATAAAATATTCCTGCCACAAAAACCTTAAAAGACTCTACTTCACCTGAATGTCATAAAAATAATATAGTTATTAATAATAAACGTTTCTGTTGACATTATAAAAAAATATATCATTATGAATCATATCACTTCATATCTAATTGAGGAAACATATATGTAGTACAGGTATCATGTTTATATAAAATGTATTTAGTCAAACACTAAATCATTTATGTGAAAAAGGATCACATAAGCAGTATATACAATAATCAACCAAAACATTGATACAGTTAAAGCTAGTTGTTTTCCCGATAAGAGGACAAATTGATTTTTCACACATTTAAAAAATGCTAAGTTGTGAGTTCAATTCCTGTCTGGCAAGGTGTACTTCAGATATAGCTTTTTGTGATCAAATCTATAATAGTCTGGAGGCAGGTTAGTGGTTTTATCAGGGTACTGTGTTTTCCACTCCCAATTAAACTGACTGCTGCCATGATAAAACTGAATTATTGTTAGAAATGGCATTAAAGATCTAGTATAACCCATAAAATGGATGTACTAACCCAATGAATCCATTCTGCTAGGAAGATTTTTTGTGACCCTTGGATCTAGAAGTAGGTAATTAAAGGAAATCTTGTTCGTCCCTTCTCTCCAACTGTCACCATTGGCAAAGGATGAAATTAATTTCTCCTCCAGGTCAGCCAGTCTGACAGTTTCATCATTACTTGATAGGGCCTCTGTAAATTCAGGTGAATACACTGCATTATATATACAACATATAATGATTACCATGTAATCTGCTTCTTTGCATATTTTGTGATTTGTAGCATTCCATGAATATCAATGTATGAGTGATTTCACTGTATATGGTAGGAAATATTCCATATTCTGATGCCATCAATATTTTTATCAGCAGGATCAGGAACATCAAGGAGAAACTTTTATTTTCAAATATCTTTTTTTTTATATTTGATGGGACAATTCCATTAGTCATGGGATGATTCTGGTTAGAAAATGAAATAATCGAAAATCAAACAAAATAGCTGAAACCATCTAAACCCTCTTTCAAAACCTCCATTTCTGACTTGTTGAGATCACATTCTGCAACTTTCGTATTTTGCTTTCTTCAGAGGAAAATAGCTGAAACCAGTTAAATGACTGAAAAAAAATCATCCCTCCCAATAATATTTAATAGCAAGATAATTGGACCCCTAACCTTACTACGATAATAGTTTTGTACTAATAAATTTACATACACTAAGACACTGATATGTTTTAAGTCTCATAATAATTAATACTGCCACAGGGGTGGATAACCAAAAAATATTTAAAGATTAAAATACTTAAGATATGACATCAACTTCATATGACAGTCTGTGACTTTAGTACTCATTCTATTGCCTCATGGCCAGTATAAATCTGATCGGGCCCGTAAGCTTAATTGATGTTTCATTTAAATTGTAATTAAAATTTGCTATTTTTTTTTTTAAAGTTCGGACCAGTAACTTCTTAAGTATAAAATCATATGACAGGTACGTTACTGACATCTGGACTTGGAGGATCTGTCCCATCAAATATATGCTTGTAAGAAAATTATAGATAAGGTAGGTAGAGAAGTGGAAAAAAATGGTAAGCAACTATTTACCTGCAAATTTTTATAAAGCTGCATCTGTCAACTGATGTGTGATACAAAAAAAAATGTACAAATATTGTCACGAATTTCAATAACAATGATCAATCAAATCTTTACGAAACAATATATATGCAATACACATTTACAATGTCAACAAAGAAATAAATTCTTTCATACAAGTACAGTACCTGTTCACTTTATTCCAATGAACCAATTTATTTTAATAGATTAAGACATAAGACATAATACATTTTATTTCACTAAAGCCCCCACATGGGGTATGTTAGTATAACATTTTAACAGACAATAAAGTGTGATCATATTCACATGCGAACAACATGGTGCACAAAAGTAAAACAAGTCGGAACTAACTGAGCGATCTTTATAGAGGACCTTCCAAGGATGCTTCCTACCACGATTTGATTCATTTGGCCATGTGGTTTCAGAGGAGAAGATTTTTTTAGAAATCAACCAATCCGAAACAAGAATGGCCTGTGTCGGCCATGTTTGTTAACGGATCGGAACAAAATGAGCATTCTTTATAGAGGACCGTCCATAGATGCTTCCTACCAAGTTTGGTTCATTTGGCCTAGCGGTTTCAGAGGAGAAGATTTTTTTAAATTGGCCAATCAGAAACAAGAATTGCCTGTGGCGGCCATGTTTGTTAAGGGATCGGGACAAAATGAGCATTCTTTATAGAGGACCTTCCATAGATGCTTCCTACTAAGTTTCGGTTCATTTGGCCAATCGGTTTCAGAGAAGATTTTTAAAAAATCGGCCAATCAGAAACAATAATTGCCTGTGGTGGCCATGTGTGTTAATGGATCGGGACAAAATTATAAAACTTCATAGAGAACCTTTCATAGATGCTATCTACCAAGTTTCGGTTCATTTGACATAGCGGTTTCAGAGGAGAAGATTTTTAAAAATCCGCCAATCAGAAACAAGAATTGCATGTGGTGGCCATGTTTGTTAACAGATCGGGACAAAATGAGCATTATTTATAGAGGACCCTCCATAGATGCTTCCTACCAAGTTTCGGTTCATTTGGCGAAGCGGTTTCAGAGAATGGCCTGTGGTGGCCATGCTTGTTAACGGATCGGAACTAAATGAGTAATATTTATAGAGGACCTTCCAAGGATGCTTCCTACCAAGTTTTGATTCATTTGGCCAGGCGGTTTCAGAGATTGTTTTAACAGTAGCCAATCAGAAACAAGAATTGCCCTTGGCAGCCGTATTTGTTGGTGGAACGGAACGAAATGAAGAAACTTTATAGAGGACCTTACATAGATGCTTCCTGCCAAGTTTGGCTCCATTTGGCCAAGCAGTTTCAGCGGAGAAGATTTTTTTTAAGGTAGCCAATCAGAAACAAGAATTGCCCTTGGCGGCCATATTTGTTGGAGGAACGGGACGAAACGAAGAAACTTTATAGAGGACCCTACATAGATGCTTTCTGCCAAGTTTGGTTCCATTTGGCCCAGTTGTTTCATAGGAGAAGATTAAAATGTGAAAAAGTTAACGGACGGACGACGGACGCCATGTGATGGCAATACCTCACATGGCCCTTTGGGTCAGGTGACCTCTTAATATGTAAGCGTACTTTCATTCCTCCGTGTGTTTATTCCGGCTAAACATTATTTACTAGGGACTATTGTATGTTTATAGTGTGAGAACGTCAAACAAGGTATATTTGTTTATGTTTATTGTACTGGTAAATTGTTTATGTAATAATGGGTAAAAATACACAGGATTTTCTGGTAACCAGTTCAATGCATCTAATTCTATCCAGCATTTTATCATATAGTATTATAGTCTGTTTCAGACTTTTTGAGAAAAACAATTCAATATGCAGGACTTAGTCCCTGCACCCAATAATTGTCTGCAGGACCTACTGAAATTGTGCAGGACCTGAATTTTCCCCTGATGAAAACGTTTTGAAGTGAAGAAAAAAACGAACCGGAATTTACAAAATTCTAAAATTTAAACGGAATCGGTGATGGGAACAATAAAAACCCGACCCGCCATGTTTTCAAATATAAATACATGAAATGGTCGCGTTGATGCATCACAGCCAGTTTAAACTATAAAAATACAATGATTAATAGAATTACCATGGAAACAGTTGCATGTCATTTGAAGCTGAATCTAATTCTGAGTTGACCGTGATCGTTCCGGCATACCAGTTTTATTTCCGATTTCCGGTGCAAAACAAAATACACAAACAAAAAATTTTGTCGGACACCTGGACCGGCATACTTGGCAGTATTGCCGGTGTTATATAGCCATTTTCTCCCCTTACCTGGATAGGCGGGATAATGGCTATATAGTAGATTTTCCCCCGGAAATTGGCTATATAGCCATTTTCCCCCCTTGGTAAATAGGGGGGAAATGGCTTTATAGTAAGACCATCGAGAGACCGAAGTACACATAAGGATTTAAACGAGTGGGCGGAACTTGTTCCGTCCACGAGTTTAATCCTTAATGCGTATTCGGTCACGAGTGGTCTTATTTTGATATTCAAAATCTATAATTAGTTATACTGTTTATTATATAGACTTCCAAAATGTCTTTTATATTATTTTATTTAATTTGTATATTTCATTCCACGCGTATGAATCTACGAGCAATGATAGTGTGTAATCAATATGGCCGCACATTCAAGTGTTGTCGCTTCGATGAAAATAATTGGAAATTTAAATGAAGGACGAGTTTCTGAATTTTATTTGAATATGGGCGGATTTGTAAAGTTGTTGTGGAAAAATTCATTGCAATTGTGACTAATGTCAGTCCGATTTATCTGAGGAACCAGGCACGATGTGTTATTATTGTCCGAGTCGTGTGTATTTCATGTGTAACAAAATTCGAACTAAGGAATGAATCAATGTCCTCAAATGAAACGTTTTGAAATCTACCCGACTGGGCTTTAGTTTGATATACANTTTCATTTGTATTGCCATTGGAATTTGGAACATTTGTTTGGACATCTAGAATATTAAATTCTTGCATTTCCACATTTTCCAAGTCAAAATCATTTTCTTCTAAAAATTTGGAGACTACAGCTGCCGTATTATATGCGTCAAAATGATCAGACATTTTGTTTTGTTTTTTTTTTAATTTTACGATTGTTCAAAGCAGACGATTTTTCATTGAAAAGGGGTGGTGAAAGGAATTACGAAACTGACAATCTACAATGCACTTTTAACAATGACGTTGTTTGTTTATATTTAAATCTGTTGTGTTATGCTAGTGAAATGATTCGATTTAGAATAAGCAAGTGTTCGATTTTAATGTATAAATAAAATGATTCAATTAAAATAATTTATAAAAGTCCTAAAACTTTTTCATTTGTTTAATTGTTTCAGTTTACAATCATGTGTGTATTCACCGTAACACAACAAGGGACGTACCCACTACACTTAAAGTTGTCTAAAAGTAGTTCTGGCGGGAAAAAACTGATATTTCACATGTGAAATATCGGAATTTATTTCACGGATAAATCTCCATAATTCACACCTATCTATATAATAATTATTTTTAACAATTAATTTTGGGAGCCAAAATTACTATACGACACTACAATCGATGAAACATGACTGTTTGCCGCCATACTCAGCAAAGTTATACAACAGCATCTAAAGCCTTGCTCCTTGTCTGGACTTTTTTCAAGTGCTAATAAAGACCGCTTTTAGTCATTTTGAGGAAATTTCTATATTAGTAAAGGTGGGCATCTTGAAAGTGGACCACATAGAGGAACATTCTAGACAAAGTTTGGTACACATTGGCCCTGTGGCTTCTGATGAGAAAATTTATAAAAGTTTTGACAATTTATGCCTAATTTAATCCTACTAAATCAACAAAAGTCCAAGTTGACACAATTACCGTAATATATATTTGAACAGCTCATGATTTTATTAACATGCATCTAAAGTTCTTATCTGAGCCACATCTTGCTAAAATAAAGCAGCCATTTGACGAAATTTCTATTTTTAATAACAGCTGGTGTCTTTGACTGAGGGCGGGACTGCCGTACATACATGTACTATTGACAGTAGATCTGTCGGCAAGGACTTTCCCTAAGAAGTTTGGTTCACTTTGGTGTTGTAGTTTCAGCGTAGATTATGAAAATGAAAAAAGCTTTCCAACTACCGAAAGACCATGTGGCGGATCCAGGATGTCAACTTATGGGGGCGCACTTAAAATAATCGCGGCGAGCGGAGCGAGGAGCGAAAATTTTTGGGGTATTTCGTGTGAAAAATCACGATTTTACGCAAAAAAATCATATTTTTTCCAATTTTAGGGGGGG
>MJUT01055041.1:101580-130750 GCA_002080005.1 Gigantidas platifrons
GAAAAGATATTTTAGGATGCATTCTAAATAAGTTGGGTTGTTGTGGCCATCTTGAATTTTAAATTGTCACAAAAATTAATTAATAAAGGACCATCCGAGTATCATCCAAACAACAGAAATACAGAACATTTTAACTGGTAAACAGTTCTTTTGTAGTTTATGGTCTTCAGAACACATTATCTGCTCCTGGTAGCCTTGTGAATTTATGAGTTGCACCAATAACACATACTTTGTTCATACATATGTCAAATCTGGTTCAATTTGGACAAAATTATGAAAGAAAATCCAAATATGAAAATGATGATTGACAATGGATGGAGACAAAGTAACGTCATAAGTTCACTTGTACATTATTAGGGGCAGGTATGGTAATAACAGTTTGATAGCTAGACTTGTAACATTTTAACTGGCAAACAGTTCTTTTGTAGATTATGGTCATCAGAACGCATTATCTGCTTCTGGCAGCCATGTTGAATATACGAGTTGCACCAATAACACATACATCATAAGGTACCATCAGGAACATATATGTCGAGTTTGGTTCAATTTGGCTCAAAATTATCAGAGAAAATTCAAATATGAAAATGTTGATTGACGGCAGATGGAGGCAAAGTAATGTCATCACTGGCCCAAATTGAAAACTGGTAGCCCAAATATTTCAATAACATTTTTTTTTGGAGTTGTTGACTAATAAAACATTCAACTAAAGCAGTTTGTTATGTTTTATTCTTCAATTATCCCTCCCTACACATAACCCTATAAACCCTTCCCTCATCCCCATAATCTTCATCATCGTCATCACTATCAGTATCATAATCTGCCCCATATATTGGTCGACTCTGTGACATATGTCTTCACTACTTGGCATTTCCTCCATAGCTAAATTGTGCTCATTCATTTCCTTGACTTGGTCCTCCACTTGCTTGGATGCTATAACAGGGTTTCAGCTGAATTTTATTATACTACGGTCAAATGACCTAACTCATATAAATTCATCAGGCCTTTCGTCCTGAAAGGCACTTATTCAATTAGTCAATTGTGTCCTAATTTGTCTAAAACTTATAAAGTCATTTAATGCATACTTATTTATAATATTTGGAATTGAAAGCCAGACANCCCATAATCTTCATCATCGTCATCACTATCAGTATCATAATCTGCCCCATATATTGGTCGACTCTGTGACATGTGTCTTCACTACTTGGCATTTCCTCCATAGCTAAATTGTCCTCATTCATTTCCTTGACTTGGTCCTCCACTTGCTTGGATTTCAGCTGAATTTTATTATACTACGATCAAATGACCTAACTCATATAAATTCATCAGGCCTTTCGTCCTGAAAGGCACTTATTCAATTAGTCAATTGTGTCCTAATTTGTCTAAAACTTATAAAGTCATTTGATGCATACTTATTTATAATATTTGGAATTGAAAGCCAGACAGGTTTTCAGAGGTCACCATCTTTTTCAAAAAAAAAATTAAACTTCAGTGAAAATAAATAGAAATTAAAATCAAATTCCCCAATGAGGAATGAGTCAAAGACTTAAGAGAAGGCTTCCTTAAATAGGTTACAAAAAATCTGCTTTGAAGTAAACATTTTGTAGATTTTTTTTAACATAAATAAAGCAAAGTATTTTATTTAAATTCACAGAGAAATTAAAAAAAAATAGTGGATCTTTTCAACCATTTGTCTTAATCAGGAAAAAGCTTGTAATATTTGTCCATTTCAAAGGTTTCAATATTTCCCAAAAACCTAAATCAAGTACTCTATCGTATTTTGCACAAAAGACATGTTTAAATATGGTGCCAAATTGATATCCGATAATCTTTGCGTGTCCGGTCCGCGGCGATTTTTAATCTTATATTTCATTGATATTTTCGTTTTTGTCAATGTCCTTGAACTTCATCAAACCATGGAACGATAAATAATATTAAAAGAGTTTTGATCTGGCACTTCACTTTAGTTTTAATCAAAATAAATTATGGACAAATTGGATATCAAACAGGGCTCTTTTATACAACAAACCCAATCTTATTTGTCTAATAGGAAACAAAAAAATAAAATTAATAGTATACTTAGCAGCTGGGCTGACATCCATAAAGGGGTACCCCAAGGATCTATCCTGGGACCCCTTTTGTTCAATGTATTTATAAACCACATATTTTTATTCATAAAAAATGGTTCATTGTACAAATATGCAGACGATAACACTCTATCTTTCAGCCATCCGGATTACAACACCTTAATTTCTACTCTTGAATCAGAATCTCTAGAGCTTATCAAATGGTTTAAAATAAACAAAATGCAAGCAAATCCTGATAAATTTCAAGTTCTGGCCATACATTTGTAGGTAAAAAAACACACGAAAAATATCCATCTACAAAAAATGTATACATATTCAAACTGCTGATCTCTCATGTGAAGCAACTTTTAAACTTCTTGGTGTAGACATAGATTACCAACTAAATTTTGATACACATATAAGTAAAATATGCAGGAAGGCATCTCAACAACTGAACATTCTTAAATGAATTGGATCATATCTACAGTGTTCGCCAAAAACTTTTTTAACCCCTAGACATCTGGGCCAGTGACTTGCTAAAGTTACTAGACCGAATCAGTGCACACTAGACTGAAGATATTTTTACCGGAAAAAGGAGAAACAAATTTTCATTGTTTAATTTTATACATGCATTTGGATGGTGTCTATTCTAAAGTTGTTACATCCTGTAACAAACTTCCCAGCCCCAGTTTTGTTCTTAAACTGTTTTTCGCAGTATGTACCATACATCATTTGTTCATGTTCGTGTAAATGGTCATGTAAATGATGGATAAGACTATTTTTTTTATTATGGCTCTTTGATTTTAGGATTGTAAATTTTGTAAATAATTTTATTTTGCAAATATCTTTTACTTTTTAATACCTAAAAGTAATACCTTTTTAATTCTAATGACCCTGTTAGTAAATGTCCAGTTAGTAAACAGTAACTTTGTTTTACCTTTCAAAAGTATATTTTTATTAGTTAATAATAATTATTGATAATTAATATCAAACTTAATAAAATAATATTGATACAGATTATACTAATGAAGCCAACCCCTTTAAAATATACTTAAATGTAATAAATTTAAGGCAGTAAGCTATTGTAAGATGTGTAGATATCTGAGTTAAGTGTAATGGCTCTTTGATTTTAGGATTGTAAATATTGTAAATAACTTTATTGTGCAAACATCTTTTACCTTTTAATACCTAAAATTAATAGCCTTTTAATACTAAGAATAAATGAAAATATTCAATTGGTTCCAATATGTTTTTAGTTTTAAATCCTAAAAAGAAAAAAAAATTACCGTGTGACATGGGTGCTCCACAGTGGAGGAAACTAGAAGAGAAGAAGTTCGTTGTAGCGTAGCCAAGGGCGATCGGTGGTCTAGTGGAGCTTAAAAGATCGAGATCTTTTCTGTTCATATTGTTTTTTAGCCGGTGACACCTCCTCTGGTGTTCTAGAGGGCTTTTTCAACTTCTTCCCCGGAATAGCACCGTCTTGCCACTTCAAGTCCATGTTGATTTATCGAAACCATAAACAACTAAAAACCAACACAAGTCATAATGACAGAGCACTATCCGTACCGATTCATACTGGGGAAAGTGGTAAAAAATATTGATTTTCTTTATTTTTACCCATAAAAAGTTAAAATTATATCTTATTAAAGATTATTTTCAAGTTTAAACATTTAATGATCAACAAATACCTTTGCAACACGACGACTCGTTGTACTTGCCTGTTGAAATGCAATGGGATTTAGATGCATCTTACGACTGGTTGCCGAAATGAAAATGCCTAAGTACCCACGAATCGCTATATTTGAAGGTACCAGTTATTAGGTTAAGGTCATTTTTATGAGTAAACAAGTCGGCGACTATTTTTACACGAAAATAAAAGAAAATTATCACATTAACGATTCAAAATTTTCACCGAGTCCTTCAGAAAAGGTATTTAGCTACACTTCGCTACTTTCAAATTCACTAGACCAATCGGACCACCAGCAACACCATACAACTAGACCGATAGAATTTTTACTAGACGCGGGCTTCGGACTACCACTTAACGTCGAACACTGTTAAATTAGATTATTGAACCAAATTTGACGTCGAAATGACTGTTTTTGGATGGGAATGGGATTTTTCAATATAAGTGACTCGTATTTGCTTCCATAAAACAATGACCTTGACAAAAGGTCATCCCTATTTACGTAATAATGACGTTTATTTATGTTTATGCTTAATTATATTTTGTATATATACTGTTCGATACAACGGAAGTAAATCACAACATACCCGATTCGCCCAACACAGGCAAGTCTGTATTTTGTCAGTCCCTAAATAGCTATGAGCATTTTACATCTCATGTGAACCCTTGTATTTTTTTTTTATTAAAGTGATTCATAAATAAAAACACCCTTTTAGACATTTTGAACGTTTAAAACCACAAAATATAAATGCTTCATTCACCATCGTAATCCGAAACCCAATTATTATCAGATTGGGTGTTTGGATAATGCATTTGATCTGGTCAATCGCATATGGAGATATTCAGAGAATCAAATAAATACAGTTGTTTTTTTTATGATTTGTTTAAAAAAAAGAACTCCTGCGTGCTTACGCATCGTCATCTTCGATATCTGTCCTGCGTGTAATCACATTGTGTCTGAGATCTAATGCTTGGCAAGGACAAAGTTATGTGCAGTACAAATTTTGTTCAAAACAAGCACAACATTTACTACAAACGGATCTTCCTTTGCATGTGCATACGAGGTCCTGCAAAAAGTCAGATGACATTTGACCTTCAAACAATATTGGTTCAAGACCAAACATTCCATCTTTACAACCATGCTCAAGAGGTGACACAGCTGCTGGCATTGGGATATGTGCACTTAACCATATCTTTGTTTGGTACGAAGATCTAAGAACATGCTGTTTAAATGTGTCTTCACCAAAGTCTCACCAAAGTAGAATCTTTGACAGTTGCCAATTTTACCCGAAATTTGTTCAGATCGATATGGCATCGTTTCGACTTTCCCTTCGGATCATACATCCTTGATATTAGTTTTCGGCTTAGATCGACTGAATCATCTATGTCAGAGCATTCTATTCGAGAAAAATCACTAAGCTGATTGGGTGTCTCTTTCAGAGCTTTCAACATAGACTTCTTCCCGATACCAAAGAACGAAGAAGTGGTATCACACCCAGTTCGAGCATGAGCAGCTGGCAAGATCTCACACACAATGGAGCTCAATGACTTGCATGACTCGTGTACAGGGATATAACGTCTACAATACTTAGTGCTCGTAATAAGTCCTGTTTGAAACCAAACCTCACTTGTGTTTTTCATTTTTGGAAAATAATGTACTAAAAGGACAAGAACGTCCGTTTCTGGGGATTTCACAACAGTGCGACCTTGAACGATATTTGCTTGATACAGTTTGTCAGAATACAGTGCATGCAAAATTATGCGGGTATCCGCCTCTTCTTGTGTGTTTGCCAAACAACTGCAATCTAACATACCATTCTGATTCAACATTTTAACTGTTTCAGGATTAGAAAATAAACCGGACAGGTAAAGTGATTGCCCTTCTTGGAGAGAACTGTTCTGATTAATATGTTTGACAATACAATCGCCGAGAAATCTAATAAGCGACTTGTGATTCAAATTTGTGGAGCTTATGGTCTTTTCTATAACTTTTCTTTTCACAGAAAATACAATAAGTCCAATCAGATCTGGTAGTAATATCATTTGAACATACAACTGTACTATCGGTACTTGATTTACTATCGGGCACTTCTTTTGTTGTCTTTTTTTGTGCAAAACATGTAATATTTTGTTTTACTGGTATATGATTTGCAACAAGACCTATGATTTCTCACTAATGAGACAGCACAGTTCCTATTTTTAGCCGTGTGAGATATCCTTGTCTCAACCCGTGGGTGAGATAAGAATTTCACACTACTTTTCCCGCAAAAATGTTACGTTTCGCAAAATGTCATTGTATCAATAAAATCGCTTAAATATTTATGTTTTGTGTATTTATCTACTCAGCCACTTATCAACTGCCCCTGAAAATTAGATTACAATAGAAACATGCATCCCTTTCATCAAAAACACACACGCTTACACAAATTAAGGGGACATAACTCTGTTTGTTTACATCGTCTGCAAAAAGTGCATAGCTGTCAAATAAAAATATCCTCTTGTTAAAGTAGTGAGAAAAAGAATCAAACACCGGTAAGAAGGCAAGACGGAAAAATCTCAGACACCCGCGGGAAAGATTTCTATTGGTCTCGAACTCGGCGAGCCTCGTTGGAGACCAGAAATCTTTCCCTTGGGTGTCTGAGATTTTTCCGTCTTGCCCTCTTACCGGTATTAGATCCTTTATATCTCCCCACCACAAAACTTTCAGATACAACATGAGTAATTGAAGACACCTCTTCTATTAATCGTCTGTATACATCATCTTGACATACTTCTGCAGATTTAATAAACGTTTCTTTGTCCCTATCAGCAAAAACATATAATTGTTCAAGGCTTTTATATTGACAAATGATACATTGGTTCCAATCTATTGAAGGTTTACTCCTCTTAGCACTAGATGGAAGAAGTTTAAATGGGCTACCAAACTGTGCCATTTTCCGGAAAACACTCACAACAGTTCCGACAAATGATTTTCTAACAACTTGTAAACACTAATTAAATTCTCTACAAACAATATTTCAAACCACCTTTTGTAACTAAAACGTTACAATTAACAACAGCAAATGTTAACAATGAAGGGTGACAACAATTAAATACAGATAACACAAGAATATAAGTAATTAATCAGAATATATGCTTTGGTCTCGATGCAATAAGATTTGATCGGACTGAGGATTATAATTTTAAAAAGTCACGGGCAAAATATCCGGAATCATTTTCTATTTTTGATATGTTGATGTGCATTTAAAAACAGTCCAACCGTCTTAAACTAGTAGAAATTGGCACTATAATGATAATGTTTTATGTAAACTATATTTACACTTTTGTTTTTAAAAAAGTTTGAGATCAATTTAATGAAAGTATTTCTTCTGACATAATTTTAAAACTGACCGTTAAAATATTTACCACATCTGCTGGTTTCAAAGAAGCCAAACTGATGAAATAAAAGTTATTTTAATAAGATAGTTTGGCTTATTTTATTTATTTAAGTTAAATTTAAAAACTACAAGTGCAACAAATTGCAGAAGATGCATAAATCATGTATAATATTGATCTTACTGAGTATGATCGGACTTTCTCCAAAAACGCATTACTCCTAGAAAAATGTAGTTTTCGTGATAACGTGACCATACGATTTTCTTATGGCATGTTAAATTTATTAGTTAAAACCATAATCTAGCATTTGAAAGTATATTTAGGTGTGTAGTCGATGGGTTGATTTAACTCTTTAAATAAAGCGACTTTTCAGATTTCGCCGCTGGCCTATAGCAGGGTTTCAGCTGGATTTTAATATACTAAGGTCAAATGTCCTAACTCATATAAATTTCTCAGGCCTTTTGTCCTGAAAGGCACTTATTCAATAGGTTAATTGTGTCCTAATTTGCCTAAAACTTATAGGTCATTTAATGATATATTAAGGTGTGGCTTGATTCATTAAGATGCAGCTGGAGCTTAATTTAATATTCATTTGTTTCAACCATGCATACTTATTATGATATTTGGAATTCACAGCCAGACAGGTTTTCAGAGGTCACCATCTCTTTCCAAAAAATATTTTGAATAAGTTATTTCATCGATTGTGATAGACCAGATTTCTTAAACTGACCACCCATACAATTTTAAATAATATGCCTTTTAACCCCCAATACAATTATTTCTGGAATAACCCTATAAATATATGAAACTTTATGTTTGAGATATATTCAACTGGCATGGTTTATTAACAATAAACATTAACAACAGTCAACTTGTTGATATGATCGCATAAATTTGCCATAAGATCATCTTTATCCGGTGGAACATAAGGACACCAAATGTTGATGAATTTGTTTTGTTTATCTGTCATATTGATGCAAACCATTTCTATTTTTTTTAATTCAAGATAAATGAACAGCCAGAATGGTTCTACTGGGCACACCGCCGATGGCGATTTTATACACACTGTACATCACATACATGTTTTAGATCATGGTCCTTTTACTGATATCTAGATCAATGACCTTGACAGGTGGAAAAAAACATCGAAAAAGCATGGCTGCACTTCATCTCCGCGAATTTTGAAAATGATTGCAATTGTTTACGATAACAAAAATCTCCATATCACTGAGTTAGAAGACACAAGGCCGGTGTTTATTTTATTTATCAGTAATAAAATATGACGACCTGGCAGGAAAAATTTGACCCGGTCGGGTTAGGGGAAACAGACAATAATTTTTCTTTGGCCTAAAGGATTTTCCTATTGGGTATTGGGGAGAGGAATCCGAAATCGACCAATCAAATTAATTGTTACAAGTAGACAGCTTGCAATTATCGTTTCTTAACAATGAGGAGCGGATTTGGCCAAGGTTTGCCGATTGAGACAGCTTGTAAACAAAAATACTTGATCACGTGTCCGATGCATACGTAGCATGTATCGGTCTTTTTGGTCACTTATTTTGGAACAAATTGGCCACTTATTTTGGAACAAACGGTCATTTTGACAGCAATGTCAAATTATTTCCTGTCATATACGCAAATTATCGGCCAATGGCCGAAGACCGACGCCAAACGGAAACCCTGTATTAGCTTATTTACCTGAAATTTGCACTGGAGGAAACTTTAATACCTGCATTGTGAACTCTTTTCATAATTGCTATCTGTACTTTTGTATTGGTTCATTATCGTTAACAATGGCCGATTTTGGCATTTTAATTTTCGGTGCTTGGTTTGTTTTTTGTGTGTTTAATTTTGGCACTTTCATGAAACTGCCAAATAAACTAAAATACGACTACATACAAAATAACCCAATTTACAGTATTCAATTATGACATACCTAAATGAAATGATGTCTTATGCCCAACAATATCATCCTCATCAGGAAACTGCATACACACCTACAAAACAAATAATACTTCTATCAATACTTATGTACGGGGATTAGGGTTATGGTGTTTAACGCTACTTTCAACAATACTTCAGTTATATTGTAGCAGTAATATTCATTTACAAGACCATAATAAATTGATAGTATTCTCTTTGTAGAGCTGATTTTTTTTTTTTTTTATCAAAATGGACCATGCAACAATTACACAGTTTTACATTGTGACATTGTCATAATTCCAGCATTTTATTGGACAAGAATCCCATATAAAATATATTAGACAGTATCACAATGTAGCTGTCTTAAATGGGTTGTTTCACATGAATAAAAGCTACATTTACAGAAGAATCTATATGTTACTGATTGTTCCTAAAAAGAACAGGTAATTGTTTCAGACTTACATTCTGGTACATCCCTCTCAGTTCTTGATATGTTTTATCAGTTTCTGTTATTTGTCCATTTGACCAGGAAACCTTCAAATCAAACAGAAAAAAACAAATTAAAAAGTACAAAATTGTAGTCTATAAACAAAGTCTAAAGTACCAAATAGATATAATAAATGTAGCATTTACTGACCCAAAAAATAAAGAGTACAGTATAATTTTGAAGTCGAAGGTGAACATCTTAATTTTTTTCAAACCAAAAAAGATTCTGCCATCAGAGAATTCTGAAATTGTAGATGTATAAGGGTTGTCTGCATTAAAAGAAGGCATTGCCATTGTCCAGCAAATAATGTGTGGGTTATTTAATTTGTGGATTGGTTCTCCCATGAATTCCAGGAAAATGTGTTCTCCATGAATAGAAAAGTATCCATGGTATATTGAATTACATACATGTATGTCATGATATGACTACTATTTAGGATCCACTATTTCATCATTGTAACATTGCAGCCAATTTAATCAAAGCGCGAAAGCACTGATATACGGTTTTGCCTTGGAACTTTATATTAGCTGTGATTCCAAGAATGGATGATTTCCAAATAAGCAGACATTCCATACTAACATACATCACCAACTTTAATGCTGCAGAGAAGTGATAGTGTAGCTCTTTTTGCATCTCAGACATGCTTGGGCTTTTTATTTTGCAGTGTTAAGTATATATGAGGAACATAACATGTCCGACATACTTCGTGATGAATCATTTGACCAATAATTGGTAACCAGTCTGTGTATTCAGGGTGTCAACTTAACTATGTCAATGACCGGGAATATGCTACAAGTCATCAGAAACGATTTTTTCTAGTGGATAACAGCTGGGATACCGGTAAGCACATTTGTTGCTATTCTTGCCTTGTATATAGTAGATATTAGAAAAATGGGGTATAGTTCATAAAGGCGTTTATTTCACAACGAAGCATGTCAAATGGGTTCATATACGTTGTAGATGCACCTTTTATTGATAAAATTGAAGAAGAAAATATCCTGGACCCAAGTGCCTGAGTAAATCAACTATCATAGCAAATATCTCAAATTTCTCAATAAAATGTTCACTCAAATGTGGAATGGGTTAAGAGTCAGGTGACAGAGATCTTACTGACAAGATGAACCACTAAATGTCATTAACTTGGTATAAGCCATAACTCTGGCAAGTATGACATCACAGTATTTGACATCTTTTATTATTATGGCTATATCCAACATGTCCAAGTGCTTATGTGTTTACTATTAACCAATCAATTTAAAACTGCTCCTATATGTCACTGCATGCAGCTCCATTCTATTTTCTGTTTTTATGACCTCTTCTGACTTTATTATTTAATGCTTTCCAAATCAAGGTAGCTACAATTTAATTGGTCAATGTCATATGTGACTAGAATTTGAAAAGATGCTTTAATGTGTAATTGGTCTTCTTTTTTACAAGGAATCTTATGTCTTACTTATATAGATTTTGACTCCTGATGTTGAAATGAAGCCCAATGCAATACTAGTACTGTGGCCACGCCACAAAAGAATACTTCTGTGGCCCAATTTGACAACATAATGCAGCAAAGTCTGATTATCCCTCCTTCATGCAATACCATAATTATGCACAGGTTGATTAAATTTACTTCCTTTGGTTAAAGTTTCATTGACATCTTACAAACCACAGAGGAGTAGATTTTCTTACAATGTCATCTACATAGGTCAACATGAAAGTATCCTCAAGTCCAATTATCTCCCCCTTGATTTATGCAGGTCCGTAATTATTTTTCTTCATGCACATTTTCATATGGTGTACTAACTTTGGTTAAAGTTTCATTGAATCAAACAAACCATATAGGGGACCGACCATTTAACTTGCAAGGGAGGGTTTATGGGGTTTTTTTTCGTTCAGAAATTTTTTTTTTGGACAAGACGAGAGTCAGAATTTTTTTTTTTGTCGCGCAAAGTGCGAAATTTTTTCCAGAATTTAACATTAGGTTATATGACAAAAACTCTGAATCAGTTTTTTTTTTTTTTAAAACACCATAACCCCCAACCCCCCTTCAAGTTAAATGGTCGTTCCCTAAGGGGTGATTTGCTTTTGAGGTCACCAACACAAAACAACAAAAATATCAATAAGTCCAATTATCTCCCCTTAATTATGCTAGATCTTGCTTATATTTCATCATGCACTTTTCATATGGTGTTCTACCTTTGATTAATGTTTGTCAACAAACCCACGCAAAAATAATAGAATAAATTACTACGCCAGTAACTGTTCGCATCTTTGTAAAGGCTTAAAGAACGTCCTACGTCAATGCCACGTTTTTCCATTATTTCTGTTATACTGATTCTGTTCTCAAAATTAAACTAATTAGAACCGATTCCATAAATTTTCGCACGATTACTGTGAACTAATTCGTTTACTGTTGTACTTCGGTCGTATATGGCGGGAAATAATTAATGAGCTTATAAGGGGAATCCCATTACAAGGAAATGACATAAATACTTTATTTACACAATAATTGATACTCAAAGCATTCCAAAAATCAAGCATTATTGTACAATGTCAAAAAAAAAAAATGAAAACGGAACATACACAACTAGATTTATCGTAAAATTGAATGTAGGACAAGTCGTTAATGTTACTTGTCGGAATATTTTTATGAATGAAAACTAGCGTAATAATACAAGCGAGACAAACAATATAAATATCGGCATTTTAATCCTCCTGACAATTTGTCATAGTTAAACATTTACCATTTGAGACACGATAAGTTATCTTAAAATCTGCAAAAGTAGTAACATTCAAAGTGTAGTGTTATCTAACAAGCACCAGATCTATATTTTGATGAGCCATCTCTGTCTCGACAGGTGATAAGATCATGACGGTTGTCATGTAAACAAACAAAAATGGCTGAAAGGCCACAAGTAAATACGGTTTTGCAAAACCGTATAAAAATTTGAAAAAGGACATCGATTTAAGAATTGGACACCAATTTGAGAATTTTAAAAATGATTTAGATCTGAGGTACAGATGTCTGCGACGTAGAAATCAGACATGGATTTGAGGATTGGCTGTCAATTAGAGGCTGGAGGCAGGGTTTGACATTAACTTTTTGACCAACTTGTCCATTCGGGCAAGTGCCATATTGATTTTACTTGCCCGAAACTGTAAACTACTAGCCCGAATTCTTAAGTGCCATATATGCATGTAGTGCAGAACTATGCAATCTACAATGACCGTTCATAGAGTAGAATAACCCCTTATATCAATTATTTACACCTGATGATGTGGGCATAGTGTTAGTGCATCATTTGGCTATTTTTGTTAGAAAATTTAAATATAAATGTTCTTTAGGCCAAATAAAATTGATTGTTGGTTTCCCCTAACATAGGGAAATTTTTAAGGGCCGGTAGGCAGGTTTGTTTGTTTGTTTTTTTTTTTTTTTTTAAACTCAAGAGATATTGCAAATCAGGGTTTTGCTATCTTTCCCATGAAGGTCAGAAAATATATCATGAAGGTTAAACATTTTGCATCACTCTTGTTTCGTTTGATAAATGCGAACATTTCTGTAAATGAACAGCCAGAATGGTTCCACTGGGCACACCGCCGGTGGCCATTTTATACACACTGTACGTCACGTACACGTTTTAGATCATGGTCATTTTACCGATATCTTAATCGCTTTGGCGATCTAGATCAATGACCTCGACAGGTGGAAAAAACATTGCTGCACTTCACCTCTGCGAATTTTGAAAATTACTGTAATTGTTTACGATAAAAAAAATCTCCATATCACTGAGTTAGAAGACACACTGTTTTATTTATTTTATTTATCATTAATAAAATATAATATAACGACCCAAACATATCACAGAATCATTTTCACTTGCCCGAAAACGCATTTCACTTGTCCCGGGCAATCGGACAACCGCAATGTCGAACCCTGTGGAGGTCGATCTGAATCTTACATATATATCTTTACACACCTGTATTCGATATTCATGTTTTCTGTCATATCTTCTGTACAATTTTTCTTGATTTACATCTATACTGACAATATGAGCTGAAAAATAAAACAGTCTTAACAAAACATATTTTAGGGCAAAAAAAAACAAGATGTTGCACGCTATCTCGTGCTAAGAATACCCCCACTCGCTCATTTGTAAGTCGCACGGTAAACAGGAAGTATGTGTGGTGAACCTGGAAAGGGGAGACACGGTACAAGTCACCATGCCAAAGCCATATATCAAATATAAAATCATTTCTTCCAGTAAAAGCTGAGATATCTGTTACGAAAGTGTGAACGGACGGACGGACAAACGGACAAGGTGATTGCAATATAGCCCCCTCTCTACGAGTGGGAGTATAATGTAAAATATTGTAGAGGTTACTGCTATTTGAAACTTTAAAGAACTAGATATCAGAAGAAAACATTTAGAGAAAAAAATACTTTTCCCACATTTTTTGCATATTCTTCATTTCGTCTTTGAAAAATAGATTTAGACAATTGAACATGTAACAGCAAAAACAAAATTTAAAATTGTCCTAGTTCTTGCTTTCTGAATCTGAACTATTTTTCAATTTGTTGTTGCCTAAAAATCCAGCTTCAACAAAAACTGGATGCCACACTCACACGGAGTGTCTAATTTCTCACCTAAGAATATTTAACAAAACAAGATGTTGCACGCTACGTCGTGCTAAGAATACCCCCACTCGTTCATTTGTAAGTCGCACGGTACAGAGGAAGTAGATGTGCAGTAAACCTGCAAAGGGGAGACACGGTACAAGTCACCATGCCAAAGCCATATATCAAATATAAAATCATTTCTTCCAGTAGAAGCTGAGATAACTGTTACGAAAGTTTTCACTAAGGCAAACATGAAAAATTCCAAGTCGCACTGTAAACAGGAAGTAGATGTGCGGTAAACCTGGAAAGGGGAGACACAGTACAAGTCACCATGCCAAAGCCATATATCAAATATAAAATCATTTCTTCCAGTAGAAGCTGAGATATCTGTTACGAAAGTGTGAACGGACGGACAGACAAGGTGATTGCAATATAGCCCCCTCTCTATGAGTGGGGGTATAAAATTGCTTTTTTGGTGAATTGCTGTATAGCCTAGGATGTAATGTGAACTTTGTACTGAAATAACTTACCTTTTTGGTGAATTGCTGTATAGGGTGTATTGTGAACTTTGTATTGAAATAACTTACCTTTTTAGTGAACTGCTGTATAGGGTGTATTGTGAACTTTGTATTGAAATAACTTACCTTTTTGGTGAATTGCTGTATAGGGTGTATTGTGAACTTTGTTCACTAATAACTTACCTTTTTGGTGAATTGATGTATAGGGTGTATTGTGAACTTTGTTCACTAATAACTTACCTTTTTGGTGAACTGATGTATAGGGTGTATTGTGAACTTTGGTATCTGTAGCAACTGAACAAGAACAACATACTGTTGGTGATGACATTGGTGAAGGTGGATTATCTGTTGTCTGAAATTATATTTTTGTGCATGAAAAGAGTAGTAAAGGTAATAAAACATGTTTTAATATAACTACTAGGTACATGTGTAACACTCTTATAATGGTTTGTCATACAAATACAAATGTACGATTCAATCTTTTAATCAACTGTTGTTTGTAGTGCATATCAACCTTTATAACGGGTTACCGTTTTCATATTCAGATGGTTATAAATACAAAAAAAACCTCATTGAATTGGTTAAACTTAATTATTCAACAAACTATGCTTTAAGTTAATGTTTAAATAATTCATTCATGTTCAACAAACTATAGCTTTAAGTTAATGTTTAAATAACAAAAAACATCATGTAAGAATGTAATTTAACATCTCACAGACTGATGCTAAAAATAGTTCTCCTTTTTTTTTTTTTACTTTTATTGTCAATAAAAAAATCTCCTAAATATATACTGGTCTTATTAATTAGACATGCAAAAAAGGAATTTCACTCATGTTGTACCGGTACTATTTTTTTAAATTTAAATTTACAAAAATGTTTTAGTAGGTTAAACAACTGATGGGTGCTCAATATAAAGGTAGGACTAGTTTATACCAATGACTAGTAATTTTACAACTCACAATTAGTGTAGACTACCTGTTAAAAAGTTAAGTTCTAATCCTGAATATCTGTATCCAATGTGAATGAATACAAGAAGGTGAATTAAATGGAACAAGAGAGGTTTAGGTTTATAATTGGATCATTTATACAATCTGCAGCTAAAGATGTCCAGTTTCACATGTCTGAAATGTTCCTTCACCAATTCACCCTCCCCCCCCTCTTTTTTTTTTTTTAGAAAACAATACAAATGGACTCTATTCTAATATACATGTACATGTAAATGTATATATACTTAAAAGTCTTTAAATGTCTTTCATACATGTACCAACACATACATTTGTACATACAGTATGTATGAATAGATATAGTCACTTACCGGAAATAGTTAATCATTCTGACTATAGAAAGTGAAAGTAGAAAAGATATGAAACTCAAAGTAACCGACAAGACTGAATAAACTATAAATGTAGCACAATTTTTTATATACCACTTGATTGTGACATTATTATCATTTGCCTATAATATGAATGAGCACATATGGACATGTAATAATTTTCAAAACAGAAAAAATTCCATCACGTGCTAGTTTTGTGATTTATATTTACAATGTATAGTCAAGTCACAAAATGACAAAGCGATTTTTCTCTAGTCATGCAATTACAGGAAATAATTGATTATTCTGCATACAGAAAGTGAAAGTAGACAACAAGCCCAAGTACAAAAAATGTAACTAACTGTTTTACAGAGTTACTACCCAATATTACACATATCTGCAAAACTACAAATATCTTAAGACAATGCTATCAAATGCTAGTTTTGTAACCTATAAATTATATCTATCATATCTGTACAAGTAGCTTATAACTTCATTAAGAAATGGGAACTTTTTCTCTCATGTTTATATTATTATTCATGTGCTTCTGTGTGTACATGTATATGCAGTCATCGACTTTAGCAGTGGTCCGGTAGCCCACGGCCAGTGAAAATTGATTTGGACCAGTGACTTTTGCCAAATTTTTTCAATAGAATCTATATAAATATTCTAATAAGTTTTCGGGCCTATATATTCGAAAGTCTAATTTCGAAGACTATGTGCATATCTATAATCACAAAACGATGAAAATGAGCGAGTGAGTAATTGTTGTTTAATGCCAACTCAACAATTTTTCAGCTATATTATGGTGAACGATGAAAATTATCTTTCCAAAAAGGTTGTTGTAGTTAAATACTTCATTATGTAACTTTAGGTCCTGGTGAAAAAAAGACATTTGACTTAAGGAAAGTCATAATGTAGTATCCCCGTATGACAATAAGCCGGTCAGTCATTGGATAATGTTTGATTATTTTTTTCATGTTTGAAAAGTAAACATTTTTTTCTTTTTAATTATGTTCCTCATCTATTCTTGCTCACATGTGTAAAGATCCATGGAAAAAAATCTATAATAAAAACACACTGACCCATATTTGTTGTGTACGGTTTTCCCAAATGGTGTCCTATGACGTCACATAAGGCCGGTCAAAGGTCAATAAAGCACATGGTTTTGTCTTAGGCTAACGAAACTTAAAAAGTAAACCAGATTTAGAAAGTACAGTATTTTAGCTTTTTCAGTGTAATTGTTTTGTCTGAAAAATGTCGAAAGATGTTTTCTTTTAAATAGTTTGAAATTGAAGTATCAAAAATTAATTATTTGATGCAAATATTAAACTTGCCTACCCATAAATGGCATATATAATAATGTACATTTGTATTTAATCCAATGAATTTTGTGTTTTTGCTTGTCAATACAATCTATTAAACTGACTACATTCTGCCATATTTTTGGAAAACAATTAATGACTGATTTCAATTTATTTTAATCACATTTAATATCACTCACTTACAATGAACACACACAAAAATGGTGGAATCTGAAAGATCAATCATCATATTTTCAAAGTATTTTAAAATACAATTTGCTTGGCCTACATTCCAGAAACGGTCATGAACTGTGATGACGATTATGTCAACAAACCGGAAAGTTAAAAATGTTCGGAGAATACCATCGCTTAAAATATATTTCACAGGCAGAATGACCAGATAAAAAGGACATTAGTAAATAGGAGTTTTTTTTACTTGTATGAAATTTGGTCAATTCAATCTTAACTGTTTTGATCGCATTTTATAATCTTCAAGTTCTAAAAACCTGCTTCTGCGTCTTATATACGTTATAAATATACAAAATGACGTCATTGGCCTCGTGCTGCGCGAGAATGGTAAATCAAAACAAGTGACCGACTTTATTGCATGACCGAGCAGATGTCACGACACGATATATATTAGCAGAGAACAGGTTCTTCTAGTTCAATATGAGCAACTTGTTGATGGTGACTACTGTCTTCATGAATTCTTACTATATCACCATACACTACACCAGAAAATATCTTAATTAATGATTAATTTATGAGTTGTATATTAGATAACCATAGAGGTCCAGTTGTATGACATCATGTCAGGTATGCCAGGTATTGGAGGCATACCTGGCATTTATCAGACTATGCCTTGAGCTGTACTGTACATTTTTATTGATTGTAGCTATGGGTTTCCTATGCCAAGACCAAGCCTAATGATACAGTGATTAGTCAGCATTTTTTGAAACCCTGTTCCAAATATTGATAAACATTTATTTCATGTTTGAATAACAGTATTCTTATTAGAATATATGCCATGTCTATGTTTCATATAGATTATTTACACCCAATCAATTTACCTTGGGCTTTGCACAAATGTTATGCAGTTGTTGTTCTACTTTCTTGTAATATTCAGCAATTGTCGTTCTCTGATGAAAAGTAAAAGCTGGATGATATTTTGCCATTGTAAGCACCAATAATATGATATCAATTGTTTTTCTGTCAGTGGTGTTAGAAATAAGAAATGCACGTTTCAAATTTTCTTCCAATAAGCTAAAAATAATGTTGGCACAAGCCGTATTAACCGAATGTAAAAGTGACAGGTTGATAGCCATTCCCTCAATTAATGTTTTTTCATCAACGCTGCTATATTTCTTCAGTTCAGTCTGATTGTTAGCTCTATTTTCGTGTTCCCTGAGAAAATTAAAATCCTTTTTAGCTAAATCTTCAACAACCGAACCTATGAACCTCAACTCAGGAGGCAAACACATTCGCAACATTCCATATATATAGTCTATCCGAAGGTGGGGACTGAGGCTTCCAAATTTGGCACAAAGTTCGTCTAATTCCTGGCAAATCATTTTGTCTAGCGATATTTTTTTTCACATTAAGTTAAAAGATGTACACAATCTACATGATAGACCTACATCCGGGAACTCTTCTGGTTAGCCACTGGTGTCAAGAGAAAACATTCGGTTCCATGGCACATTCTAAATCTTTCAAAGTTTTCTTTTATAAATATCAAATTGTGATTTATAACGATCGTATAATCATTATTTTATTATTGATTATACCAAAAATATAAAAAGAGTAAAATAATTTTTTTCTACACGATGTACATCATACATAGGGTATTTTTAATCAAAACAAACGGCGTACGCATTTTGGATTTGTATCATACTTTTGTGGACTTCTTTGAAATATTCTAATGTTCCAAATTCTAATATAAGGTTAGCTTTCATTTTTTCATATTGATTTTTTAATTGTTTAAACTAAAAAAAATGTGCAATGCCATTATTCGAACCTTAGTTATTTCGGTGAAATCCAGATAAAATCGAACTTGGCCTTAAAGTTTTATAATAGAGTCAGTTTAAAATAAACCGTTGTGTAATAGAAACAATTGCGGGTATTTCCCCAATCTTTTAATCGTATATATATATTAATGCGTCAGAAAATTAAACCCAACAGTGTTAGAATTAGATCTTTGAGTTGACAACTTTCTGTTCTTCCCTTGACGGGATTTGAACTCACACCATTGCTACACTGCACCACCAAACGCCTTATAAATGTTCTGCGCTCTAGACAACTCGGCATATTGACACATATATATGATGCAAATCCTCTCCAAAACAAGATGGACAATACAGTTTTACGCTTTTATATTGTATATCTTATTTTTTGAGTGGATTTGCATAGTCAGCTTGTCGAGTTCAATAAAATATTTGATTTTTTTATGATTTTTGGTGTTTAAACGCCACTTTCAACAATATTTTAGCTAGGTATCATGGCGACCTGTTTTATTGGTGGAGGAAGCCGGAGTACCCGGAGAGAACCACCGACCATGGGGAAGCAACTGGTAAACTTTATCACTTGTGGCTGCGAGTCGAGTAATATTGTAATTTACAAAACTCATTGAGCCACCCGGGCCCCTTAAAATATTTGAAATGAAATGGAATAGTTATTAAGGACATGTTCACATTTAAATACGGTGTTGGTCAGTTTTATCAAGGATTTATATAGTATATATAAATCCTTGGTTTTATTAAACCGACGTGAAAACTACACAAACCCTGTCCCTCTGTATTACATGTATCATCATTATTCTTAATTTTCTCATGAATCCGCAATCGGGGAATGAAGAGACTATATCCTGTTCACCAGAAAACTACGATTTCTCATTAATTAGAACTAGGTCTACATCTCTTTGTTTATACAATGAATTATCTCGTTTGCAAAATCACTATTCCAAGATAATCAACTTTTTTGGTTTGGTATTCGGCATGAAAGATGTCTTCTTTACATATAGATATGGTAAACTAGTTTTAGCATATTTCAAAAACATTTCAAAAATCAAAAATTTGATCCGATACAAGTTTTACAACTTAGAATATCTTCTCATTTGTCACACACTTCCATGCCCGCATTATTGCACTACGAAGGGAGCTATCGGCCCATAAAACTAGTTTAACTCGGCCACCTTTCACCGAAGTGTCTGTATAGACGTTTTCAGAAATCGGTGATTACCTAGTTATCGTTCGTGGACACTGGGTGGCGTTACTATCGTCCGCCATTAAGAAAGTACAACAATCGGTTGTTTATACTAGTTACGATTAATCAGTATTCATAATTGGATTAGATAAACACGCTTCAGTTGTTATTTTATGGCTCCTCATGAAACTTTTTTTCAGATAAAGAAATTCAGATATTCTAATGTTTTAATTTGATAAAACTTAAATTCCACTTCATCTTCACTACAGATCCCTATAAAGAAATTGACCGACAAAAAGTTTTAATTTGTTTTACAATTTAACACACAAAAAATAAAAATAAAACAAGAATTGAAAAATGCAACTTAAGATGTCACATTCAAAGTTAAAGGGGCATTAGCTACGATTTTGACCCAAAAAATTATATGTTTTGGAAATTGGTAAATAGCTTTAAAATGATGAAATAGAGGTAAATATTTCACATTAAACAGCTAATCGAACCACTCCGCCTTTTGGGAACGAAAATTACCATCGATTACTTATTTGTATTTTGTCGCTTATTAACTGCCAACTTGGATGGTTCGTTGTTCATACATGTAATTAACACTGACTAAAATTCACAAAATATAACAAATAAGTGCATTGTTGTACTGATTTAATGACGATTCGACAAACTCCGTAAACAATGTTGATAATTAATAAGATGACGTCCATTTCTTGATCGATCTCAAAATACGAGCAGTTGCAGGCCTTTTCCTAATTCGAATAATTCAAGCCCTTTCCGTCTCCGATTCTCTCCGCCTTCTGACTCGAATAATGGCTTTGTAACCTACGATATTTTCTACGATAGATGGCGTTCGTGTACTACATGTATCAGTTATACATTCGGAACTCTCCCGGATCGCATCGGAGCTTATCGTTATATTTCCGCCATTGCAAGTTGCGATAGACTGGTGGATCATATAAATAACAAATAAGATTTGTGCTAAGGGGGTTAGTGATATGTACAATTATAGAAATGCTATTTATAGGGAATTAATATTGTTTATTAAAGATATACTCATAAACAAACCTCAGCCGTGATGTCAAAATGTTATTTTTGCATGTCTATTGTGTAGTGTTTTCCCCCCTATATATTGTTTTTGGTGACAATCCAACCATTAGATTTCTAAACCAATAAAGAATTTAAAGAATTTATAAATAGTATGCCTCAGTACTGCTGTATCACTGGTTGCGCAAATTCTGGGGGTCATGTATTCCCTTCAGATTCAGAACTGAAGAAAAAATGGAGAGTGGCCATCAAGCGGCTTGATGAAAATTCAAAAAACCTCTACTGGACACCAGTAGTCCTTTTCACAAAAATTCTTACGATAAGAAATTGTCGTAAGTGTAAAACTAAGATTAAAAAGAGTTTCACAAAAATACTTACGATAATCTCAAGTTAAGTGTCAAAAATAGTCCTAACTTTACGTGTAAAACTACCCTGTCCTAAGTATAAACGTTTGATCGTACATAAGAGAAATTTTGGTCTTATCTTTTATCGTAGTGAACAAAAATGAAAAAAGGTGGAGTACAGTCGCTTGAATTTCAATGATTTAAATAAAAAAAAAGAGTAAAAAAAATATAGTATATACAGTCGCCTGAATATCAGTGATTATATACCATTATACAGAAAAGATTCTTGAGACCTGCTAATCTGGGTCACGGGTCACGTAATCTGGGCCACGGGTCACTGTGAGTAGCATGCGTAGTCTATTTTTATCTTGGACAATAGTTTATAAATATAGAATCTTGACAATATAAATGAAAGATGCTATGTTATATTTATTCATTTGATTGACTCTGGAATATTGTTGATCATTGATTTAAACAAGAAAAAAAGGGGGTGAATTTTACAGTTAAATAAATGTTATGTTTCGACAGTTTAAAGAGAAAAATATAAATTTGTTGCGAGTAAAGCTTAAATCAGCGTTAAAAATTGAACAATATCAGTGGTTTTGTAAATGAGAGGAGTTTGAAATAAAAACACAGGACCGGACTTTAAACAAAATAATAATCCAGGATTATTTGAATATAGAAAAATGTCAACAACAAATTATCGCTACGTGGAGTATGGGTATCACGTATATTTGAAGTTATTTTATATATATAATATACCGATTTTATACAGATTTTTCTCTATTATTTCGCTAGATTAAACGTCAAGATACTGTGATACGACAACCCAATTTCCGGAAACTTAATGTCAGCAATATAATAGGTTTTTATTTTAAAAAAAATCCAGGACCCCTGTGTCCATGAATTTTTTTGTTTTTTTAAGTTAAATAATATGAAATATTGACATCCACTCTTGATTGTATTTAAAAAAAAAAAAAAAAAAACCCACACTAGAGGCTCGGTGGGCTGAACCTGTGTCGCTCGCCTTTCATTCTGCTTTGAGGAAACTTTATACAGAACCTTCCATATGTAACAGGATAGACTGATTTGGTAACAGGATATATAAATGTCCGTTCCTGTTACCATAAACAATATCGTTTTACTAAACTTATATGTAACAAAGGCACTTCATATTAGATTGATTCAAAAGGCAAATATAAACTGAATGTTAGTACGTGCTACAATTGGATTTGTATTGCCTGTAGTCGTTTTTACAGCAATCAAAAATATATGTTTAATCGTTTTTTCAGGACGCAATATTAAGTACATATTTATTTTGTTACTGCAACGAAATTAGATATTTTTTAATTGTTTAAATAAAAATAAAAAAGAGTAAAAAAATATAGTATATACAGTCGCTTGAAACTGAAATAATAATACAAAAAAAGAGTACAAAACATTTTTTTTTTATTTAAATCATTGAAATTCAAGCGACTGTGATTGGCGCTTCGACTTGAAAATAATAGAGCAATTCATCGTTAGCGCATTTTCTCTTACATAATTACATGTACACATATTGATAAATGTTTATTGAAATGAATATGGTTTAATACAAACAGACCCTACAAATAACAGTCTATAACGATGCATTCCGTACATTTACCTTTTCAATGCAGCAAAGTGTATCGTTTACATGACCAAAAAATCAGGATAATTCCTTTAATTTTAGATTTCAAATTGGGAACGATCGACAAACGAAAATACTACATACAAGCTTGGGGAGAATTATTCTTTTTCATTATTTTTTTTCGGATAAAAACAGGAATACGGGATTTTCTTCTAGACATCTACTCCACTTACAAAAGTTTTGTATGAACAGCCGCTTTAGGACTGGAAGTTTATGGATCCAATGATATCGTTTTGATTTGCCTTTATATTAATATAATTGATTAATTTATGGCAACGTCGATGAGCATTGAACACTCTGGCAATACATAAACGTGTGTACATTCTTCTGTTATATTAATATATATATATATATAACAGGGATATTTATTCGTCTTCATGATTGATAGATGATAAACATATCTTAATTTGGGTTATCTCAGAAAAATCGGGCTAAATTTTCATCAGTAAAAAAAAAGAACAAGCGTTTAATATAATTTTATGTGGGATGGGATTAATTGGAAAAAGGGGGGGGGGTAAATATTTTGCTGACAAATAACCGATAAAATGAATTATATGAATAGGATTTTTTTCATACTCCAGATGCACTCCCTTAAAAATACTTCTACCAAAAGTAACCACGCGTGGATGATGACGCACAACTCCAGGTAATGATAATTATTATAGATCATTTAAATTTACATGCATTAGAAATGTTCTCCCTATACAGATACGAAAATCATACCCGTTCATTTTGTGACCGATTCATATATTAGATAAAAATTCAATATAAACATACAAACACATCATAGCACAAAAATCTGCTTATAAAATACTGAATTAGTGCCGGGGATATTTTATAGAATAATTTTATTTAAAAAAAAATGTTTTGTTGTACTATCGGGAAATGAAACTCGGTTGCTAAGGAAGATGGTTTATGGTGTTTAACGCCCCTTTCAACAATATATCGGTCCGTTTTATTGGTGGAGAAAACCATTAACCTGTCGCAAATCACTGACAAACTTTATCACATAATGTTGTATCGAGTACACCCAAGGAAGAATTTTTATCGTAAGTGTAATTTTAGTCGTAAGATTAAAATTTGTCGTAAGATAATCTTTGTGTAAAGGACTTAGGAATTGTCGTAGGATAATCTTAAGTGAAAAGTTTAGGATTAAAGTCACGAATTTTTGTGGAAAGGGCTACCTTAAAGTACGACGATTAGCCATCCTGAAACCTGATAAGTTAGGAAGACGTCCGAGCATTTCCGCAAACGTTCCGAAGGAATAACTGATAGTACACGAGCGCCACCACGCGTCTTTATTGATGTTCAATTATTAGAAATGGGACATGGGTTATTCCTGGTTGGTATTAATGGAGTTTTTTACCTCCACTGTGGAAATATAGATTCTCCTTCAGCATGTTCAGTTGCACGTGGGTTACGATATTTCTCCACGCGAGAGAGTTAAATTAACAATGTTAACCACGAGCCGTTAGGCGAGTGGTTAAAATAAAAATTTTAACTCTCGAGAGTGGAGAAATATCGTAACCAACATGGGCAACTGAAGTCTGAAGGAGAATTTGTTTCTCCCATTATTTAACATTTTTTGCCTTTACTGTTGAAACTATGTTATTATCATACATAAATACAGTCAAACTTGCCCATGTGGTAACCTCTATTAAGCAGTTACCTGTATTAAAAGGTCACCTTTTTCTTGTCCTGTCATAGAAAATTTTCAAATGAATTGACCCTCTTTTAAGAGGTCACCTGTCTTAAAAGACCACTTTTTCTTTGTCCCAAAGGTGGCCTCCTGATACAGGTTTACATATAAACTAAAGATAATCTTCATACACTTATATTATACATTCACCATACATATTTCTGTAATGCCATGGTATATATATATAGATTCTCCTTCAGTTGCCCATGGGTTACGATATTTCTCCACTCAAGAGAGTTAAATTTAACTCTCGAGAGTGGAGAAATATACAATACTTGTACACTGTCGAAGCATATAGGTAATATATGTATGAGGCTTAGAGACGGGGGGAAAAGGCGAGGCTTTGCCGAGCCTTTTCCCGCGTTTCGCGCCGAATACACATATTTACCTACATGTATATGCTTCGACAGTGCACATGTATTGTATTTATCCTGCAATTTTAAATCGTAAATTAGGAGATAACTGTATTGTATTTGAAAATTTCACGGCATCAATTGGAGATTTGATGGTCTAAAAATCACAAAAATTAAAATTCTGCGAAATATTGTTGACAACTTTGATACATAAATAACGTGACGTCATATGCAGACTTTCAGTTTAAAACGTTAAAAGCAGACGTTTTTTGGATTCGAGTACGCTTCAATTTGGATTAATTTCAACTAAAATAAGTTTTTGAGGTAGGCATTTTAATTATTTTTGTGCATTGTTGTTAATATGACATGTAGGATTTCACGTTTTCAAGATGGCGGATCCTTCCAGTTGATTTCTGATTCTATTTATAACTGACCAATATCAAAAAAAATATTGGGCAGACTATATTGGTCGGTAAATGCTGTTATTGCAGGATAAATATTGTAACCCACATGGGCAACTGAAGGAGAATTTGTTTCTCCCATTATTTAACTTATTTCAAAAGCCGTCAAATATGGGGAAAGGCACGAGACATTTTAATCCTCTAGAGGATTACAGATTTTTCCACCACTGGTTCAGCGGGGTTAAAACGACGTCATAATGGGAGAAACTTTTTTTCCTAACACAATGTAATTATCATATATGGTGAGTGAGTGATTGTTGTTTAACACCAACTCAGCAATTTTTCAGCTATATCATGGCGAGAACAAGTTAATTTTCAATGAGATGATGATGAGGTCCGCTTTGTACTAGACCAACACGCTGGAGGATTTTGATAGTGCTAGTTCATTGAAACAACAGTCCGCGGATAGACATGTTGCCCCAGTGCTGCATGCTTAGCAGAAAAACAACAAATACAAATCTTTGGTTTGACCAGATCGGGGCTCGAACCCAGAATCTATCACACTTGAGGCGAACATGCAAATCATTACGCCACTGATGCGGTTGAAAACAAAAATTCATAATACAATGTAATTATCATATATAAATACCTATAAACTGAAGATAATCTTCATACAACTTGTATTATACATTCACCATACATATGTGTGTTATGACCATGGTATATATAATCTTCTAAACATCAGAAAAAAACAAATATATAAAATTCCAGTTATTTTTAGAATAAATAAAAGAACCGCCTATCCCCCCGCACTTGCATAATATTTAGTTTGATATATTTATAGAAAGCAACCTTTTGTTTACTAAAGTTATCGCGTAAACAAGACAATTCTCAAAATTTGTTATTTTTCAACCAAAAACTAAGATTTTCCCTAAAAACCCTTGCATCAAATATTTCCATGTAAGAACCCATCCAAGATAATGATAATTGCAAGCCACATGCAAATAATTATTCAAATCTATCCATTTTTGGAAGTTGTTGCCATGCAACATACTTCCTATGTTGTCACCCAATTCAATAGACAAATAGCAAAATTAAAGGCGGATTCAGAAAGGAAACAAGGTGTAAATTGACAATATAATCCATCTATCACAATAGCTGTTCATGCTTATCATCACTATTTTTATAGTTTGGAACAAATATTTGTACTAAATAATTAATTTCAATCTTTAGATAAATGGGGAAACGACATTTATTGGCTAAAAAGATCTCACTGCGCTGGGCCCCAGTCTGTTTTTATTTTACATAAATGACATACCATCTGGACTTAACTCCACCATACGCTTATTCGCAGATGACACCATAGCTTATCTTACAGTCAAATCCAACAACGACTGCTTTACATTACAAAATGATCTCGACAAACTAGGTATTTGGGAGCACAAGTGGCAAATGGCTTTTCACCCCGACAAGTGTAACGTTCTGTCAATCAGTCGAAATAAAAATCCTATTCGACACACTTACACTCTCCATGGCAACACATTAGAACATGTTGATAAGGCAAAATATTTGGGAGTAACCATACAGTCTGATCTTAAATGGCACCATCATGTAAATAACATCAGCAACAAAGCAAACAGCACACTTGGATTTTTAAAAAGGAATCTCAACATCAATTCCACCTCAGTGAAGGAGCAGGCATATAAATCCTTAGTACGTCCATCACTAGAATATGCCTGCTCAGTGTGGGACCCTTTCTTTACTGAGGACATACACAAAATAGACATGATTCAAAGAATGGCTGCTAGGTATGTCACTAACAGACATAGAAACACCTCAAGCGTTAGTGACATGCTAAACCATCTAAACTGGAGAAGCCTAGCAGACAGAAGAACAGACGCACGGCTCATCATGCTCTACAAAATCTCAAATAACCTAGTCGGCATCCAAAAAATAGACAGGCTAATACAACCTCTCAAACAGTCTAGAAACATGCACTCTTTTTCATTTCAACTTCCTTCCTGCAGAACACAAATCTGGCAACAGTATTTTTTCCCCAGAACTATCAAAAACTGGAACAGTCTGCCTCTGAGCATTGTGGCGAGTGACTTGGTTGAGTCATTCAAAGCAGCTGTCTCTACATATACATACAGTCACTAATCAGCTCCATGTGTACATAGTTTTATCTTAAATCAGTCAAAAAAAAAAAAAAAAAGTTAAATATTTGATAAATCATCATCATCATGTTTTTTATCATATTTGTTCTAACATTTAATGTAATTAATCATAAATTTTAATTGTAAATAGCAATGCGCAGTGCAAAAGTGACAGTATCTTCAGCAAGATGAAGGCGGTTACTAAAGCAGTAGAAGTAGAAATATACGATTCTACTTTCATTTTATGGTTACGTAACCAAACATTGGTTTACCTTCCACCGGATCGACTGTCCGGTGTAAAATACTGGGTTTGTTGTATAAAAGAGCCCTGTTTGATATCCAATTTGTCCATAATTTATTTTGATTAAAACTAAAGTGAAACGCCAGATCAAAACTCTTTTAATAAGGCGGATTCAGAAAGGAAACAAGGTGTAAATTGACAATATAATCCATCTATCACAATAGCTGTTCATGCTTATCATCACTATTTTTATAGTTTGGAACAAATATTTGTACTAAATAATTAATTTCAATCTTTAGATAAATGGGGAAACGACATTTATTGGCTAAAAAGATCTCACTGCGCGTAAATATACGATTCTACTTTCATTTTATGGTTACGTAACCAAACATTGGTTTACCTTCCACCGGATCGACTGTCCGGTGTAAAATACTGGGTTTGTTGTATAAAAGAGCCCTGTTTGATATCCAATTTGTCCATAATTTATTTTGATTAAAACTAAAGTGAAACGCCAGATCAAAACTCTTTTAATATTATTTATCGTTCCATGGTTTGATAAAGTTCAAGGACATTGACAAAAACGAAAATATCAATGAAATATAAGATTAAAAATCGCCGCGGATCGGACACGCAAAGATTATCGGATATCAATTTGGCACCATATTTAAACATGTCTTTTGTGCAAAATACGATAGAGGACTTGATTTAGGTTTTTGGGAAATATTGAAACCTTTGAAATGGACAAATATTACAAGCTTTTTCCTGATTAAGACAAAGG
>MJUT01055041.1:192764-203503 GCA_002080005.1 Gigantidas platifrons
GCAGGACTTAGTTTAACATTGGACCCTATGGGAAAAATGTTTCAAAACGCTTCTTCTCTTAAACCACTTGGACAATTGAAACCAAACTTCCCAGGAATAATCATTTGAAGGTCCTCTAAAAAGTTTGGGTTTTTTATGCAGATCCGAAATCCAAGATGGCTGCCACCACAGGTCATAGTATTAACTGAGGACCATATGGGAAATACAGAAATATTTTCTTCTCTGAAGCTATTGCACTGATTGAACCTAAACTGTGCATCAATCATTGGAAGGTTCTTTACAAACTTTGTGTTTTTTATGTTGATCGGAATTCCAAGATGACTACCACAGCAGGACATAGTTTTTACATACACTGTTGGACCAATTGGCTCTTTTTATAACCAGGTGAGCGATACAGGCTCTTGAGAGCCTCTGGTTTATATCCATATGGTTATTTGGTAATGCTGAAATTTTAATTCTTATAAGCATGTCCTACATCTTTGTTGGGAAAGTTTTTGTCTAAAACAACCATTTCTCTGTTTTATGAGTAGTCATTTTCTATTGATTATTTATTGTTCAGGACATTACAGAGTCCTAATATTTGTGCAAAGATACAGGAGTTATTTGGGTTTTCCCTCTTTTCAGATGTACATGTATAATGATCTGCTATTCTACAACATAAAGAAGGACGAATGGACAAAAGTTACAGCACCAAATGCACCTCCTCCAAGAAGTTCACATCAAGTACATTTTTTATTGACACAAAGTGCATAAATGATTAACAAACAAATTAAAAAGAATGTTTCAAATATATTACTAGGATAATGAAATGTATATATTATATATTGTACAAGATTATAAGGTTCTTTCTTTCATAAAGCGTGGTCAACTCGAGGGTTTAATGGTTAACTCTCTCTCCTTGAGTGAGGTTGATTGTGAGTTCATGTGGTATTTGTAGCTTCTCCACTAATCACACAAAATTGAGGACAAAGACTGGTTGATTCTGAGTCATAACAATAAGCAATCCTTTCTAGACAGGTAAATAGTAAAAATGATTTCAGGTTTTTAGAATTCATTAAAGGGGCATTAGCTACGATTTTGACCAAAAAAATTATATGTTTTGGAAATTGGTAAATAGCTTTAAAATGATGAAATAAAGGTAAATATTTCACATTAAGCAACTTATCGAACCACTTTCCGCCTTTTGAGAACGAAAATTACCATTGATTACTTATTTGCTTGCAAGCAAATAATTTGACCTCGCTTTTTCCGTATGCAATTGACCTTACTAGTGACATGTAAAAACGAATAATTTGTATTTGTCGCTTATTAACTGCCAACTTGCATGGTTCTTTGTCCGTAATTAACACAGACTAAAAGCAGATTCACAAAAAAATAAGAAATAAGTGCATTGTTGTACTGATTTAATGACGATTCGATAAACTCTGTAAACAATGTCGATAATTAATAAGATGACGTCCATTTCTTGATCGATCTCAAAACACGAGCAGTTGCAGGTAAGTTACAGAAACACGTTTTATTAAGGCATCAATCATATCTGATAGTTTTTATGGGTAACAAAAATTTACGTTTTGGCAGATAATGCCCCTTTAAGGAAAAATAATCATGACGACATACTAAACAATCTTTAAATATTTGCCAAATACAAAAAATGTAATACCATGTCTTTGGAAGATTACCACAACATGTACTCTATTTCAAGCAGTGGATGTTCTATTAGGCTAACAAAAAAAATATGTGTGTTTACTGTCACATGTCAAAAAAATCTAGGGTTGGTCGGTCGCCATTAGTTTTTTTTTTTTTTAGCTATCGGCAAAACCGGAAATAGTCATTTACGGAATCCGATTCCAGTATTTCATTTTCGAAATTTCCGGTAAGCCGTCATTTGTTGAAGCTGTTTTATGACGAATTACACAGTTTTTCTACCTTCTTTGCTCTCAATTTCGACAAAAAGCTAGCGGTTGAATAAATAAAACATTGCTGCTGATTAAACAACAAAAATGGTCATCCGAATTCTGTGTAAAAATTGATAGAGTTGCTAGCAAAATTTAGGGTCGAATAATTGCTGATGAAAAAGGTTAGGGTTGGCGGCTGAAAAATAGGGTCGGTCGGGTGACCGTAAACACACATATTTTTTAATATGTTAAGAATATGTTAACACTGTGGTAAATTTCAATGAGCTGATGTTTGGTGGAATGGTCCAGGGTAAAACCAAGCTTTGATATATGTAATGGATCGGTTGTGTTTTATAGCAAGGCTGAGGGAACTTATTTTTTTTATAGGCAGTGACATTGAAACAAGGAGGTGGACAGCTGTGGATATTTGGTGGAGAGTTTGCTAGTCCAACACAGTCACAATTTTACCATTATAAAGAATTATGGGTTTTTCATTTAAAAGATAAAAAATGGGAAAATATTCGGTGAGTTTTGAATTACTATTATTATGTCCACCCTTCTGGGGGAGACACAAATTGTTTTTGTCTTGCTTGTCTGTCTATCCATCACACAAGTTTGTACACACAACTCCTCTTACATTTTTAACGGGAATTCCTCACAACTGCATGCTTACTTATTACCATATGCAGATTCACATATTGTTACAACAGTTTAATTCGGGTGTTTCGAATTATGTCAATTCCGACCACGTTCCGTCTTTTTCGTGTCTTGACGTCTGAACAAATTGGCAGGAGACTTCCGGTGTTTACGCTATTACTGTGACAACGCCAGCATATCATAGTCGTAGATGCAGTAGATTATAAGTAATTGTAATATGGAGACGCCAAGGAAACCGCTGAATAAATACTGGTGTTCGGTACCCCACTATCTGTCTTATATAAGAAATATATACATAAAGGCAGATCGTTTTCCTTTCATGATGCTGACAGCCACAAATAAAGAAAGAAAACAAATTTAATTTTAAAGAATTATTTGTCTTTGCGTTGAAGTCTTTGATACAAATAAAATAATTTAATTGATATCTGTCTTTTACAGAAAATGTTAAGATATTTTTAACTTGAGAATCGAACGTTAGAACGGCACATATCGATTGGAGTTTTTGTTGTGTACATTGACACCGGAATCTCAGGGCCAGCAGTTCCATCGAAATCACGTGATCTGGCAGACGAAAATAACAAAATTTTGACGGAATGGAAATGATTCGAAACAACCGAATTGGTTCGTTTTATTTAAGGATTTTTTTTGACTTTTTTGTTTCCTTGTAAAAAAATAACCTTTAAGTAATTATGTTCTATTTTAGATTATATTTAGTTTACCCATTCAAAAGTCCACCAGAGCTATTGTCTTCACATTTGTCATGTTAATATTTATGTGTCGTTCATCATTGTCTGGTTGTTTTTGATTTCTTGTAAGTAATGTTTAATGCCATGACATTCAATTAATCAGTCAGTCATTTATATTGGTCGTCTGAGAAATCATCTCAGAGGTTTTCACAATATTTCTAGAATAAAATAATTTAGTCTGAGTCTATAAAAAAAAAAACACCCATGAATCCCCTCTAAGTGAAAGTTAAGTATGATTTTTTTCTAGATATTTTCCCTACATTTATCCCCGAGTACCGATAGATCGGTCACCTAAGGGTATTTCCAGATTTTCTATTTTAAAGGACTGCAGTTGATTAATTATTTTTATGGATAAATAAAAAATGTCTGTTGAAAATTATCTTCACTATGTTAATCCAGCCGTGAAGTTCAAATGGCAACAACACTGACCTATTTTGTTGACATTGGTTTGCAAATGGCATCAATCTCGCGTTATTTTAAATCGGTCACATGGTTCAGGTGAAGGTTGTGCACTGATAGGCCAAGCATATTTTCAATAAATTTATGTCTTTTGAGCTTGAAATCAGCTGTATTTTGTGGTAGTATTGTAATCTACAACAATGTCCCATTTTGGACACCATTTTCCTTCATTTTCCACATTTGATAAGTTTTCATTCATTTGTAACACATTTTCCCGGTAAAATTGATAAAAATAGTTAAGGTGCTTGTGTTTTTCAAACGTCAAATAATGTGATATGCATGGCCTAAAAATATTCTTTTTATAGCCGGTGACGTAGAATTGAATGTAAACAAACCATTGAATGCCGGTATAGGTGTTTCCCTGCTTCATGTACAGTTCCAGAAGCATTTGAGTTAAAATTGGGGCTAAGAAAATACACATTTTTTCAATAACAATTGAAATCTTAAAATAATACATACCTTGAGAAATCTCATTTTCTTCAGAAAGTTGAATATCAATATCTTTGGAATCTAAGTACGCTAAAAATACAGAAATGACGTCATCTGCAGATTTCCGTCGCTACTCAAAATGGCTGACCGATCATAGAGTGTGACAGGATACCCTAACTAGATAGAAAAAAAAACATGCAGAATTTGCATACAAATGATAATACCTAATTTTTCCCATTAAAGCAATTTGGAGGATGAAGTGATGGTTACACAAACAAGAACCCAATATGGACTTTGTTTTACAGAAAAAAAAATTGTATTTCGATTAAAATCACACTAATTTCGTCTGGAAATGTTGTGAAAATTTTCAATTTATCCCTAAGTAGTCAATTTAATATTCACCCTTTTTTACAGTGTACCAGGAGCTCCATCCAGCAGAAGTGGTCACAGAATGGTTTATTGTAAGAAACAGCTGATTGTATTTGGAGGATTCCATGACAATATTAGGTACAGCAGAATTTGTTACTCTTTAGTGTTTCTTTAATTTGCCTTGATAGCAATATTTTTTTTTTCTGTGATTCATTGGTATAATTTAATGTATTTTAACTATGGTATGTTAAAAGTGGAAATTTTGATATTCCATCTCATCTAATACATGTATATGCTTCATCGCAATGTCAATGAAAAAAACCAAAAAGCAGCTTGCTGACACAAAAAAATGATTCCCCCTTCCCTTCTTTGCTTTTAGCTCATCGGAATCACCTACTGCCATCATTTGGTGTCTGTTGTCAGTAAACTTTTCAAATTTTAATCTTCTACTCAAAATCCTTCTTGAAGTAATGGAGTAATAATATGACTGTTCCTCTTATAGTCCTCTACAAAATTTAATGTTTTTATATAGGAAATCTAAGATCTCTATCATCACAGGACCCTACGAAAAAATGTTTTGAATTATTCTCAGCACCTAGAAACTTGATTGATGCCAAACTTCATTCAATGGTACTTTGCAAAGTTCTTTTTTCCTGTGGATCTGAAATTCAAGATGGCTGTTAGTTATTGCAGTACTTTCATAGATTAACATAGGACCCTATGGGGGAAAATGAAATCTCTGTATTGTGTTAATTGTGTTGGTAGCAAATTCCAAAAGGTGCTTACCTCTGTGGAACATATTTAACAGATGACCCAAGATAAAAGTCAAAAATCCTCTTCACTTGAATACATTGTTTTGTACCTTTCAGCATGCCCTAGCAAAGATTATACTAGTTTTTGTCCTCCATAGTTTGTGAATCCATCATCCATTTTAATCTGTTTCTAAGAAGCAACTGTGCCATTTGAGCCACAACTTGGAAAGAGTGACGAATCAATGGCCCACAAAAAAAATCTTCCATTTTGTTTCAATCTGAAATCAAAATATTGACACTACAGGATATAACAGCTTCTGATTGGCTGAAATAAAAAAAACAGAAGGCTTCTGTGAAACCACAAGACATTTAAACTGAAAATTTGAAAGGAGTAAACTATGAATTGGTTTAAACAAAACTCACTGTTTATCTTTATTGAACATCCAATATGGCCACCACAGTTTCTTTTCAAAAAGAATTTTCACATGAATGATCTACGGTATGTTCTCAAAAAATATTTCTCATTTTATTGTATTATGGACACCAGTATGGAATGGATTTGAATCATGGGTGTTGAACACGACTTTCAAAAATATTTCAGTTATATCTTGGGTGTTAATATTTTTTGTTTTAGGGAACTAGAATTAAAAAAAAAAAATTGTTAAAGTAATCTGGTATCTGTCCAAAATTAGCAGTTTTTTTAGCTCACCTGACCCAAAGGGTCATGTGAGCTTTTGTCATCACTTTGCATTCGTCGTCGTCCGCGTCTGTAAACTTTTCATACTTTCATCTTCTTCTTTGAAACTACTGAACAGATTTGGACCAAACTTGGCAGAAATGTTCATTGGGACGTCCTCTACCAAATTGTTATTTTGGTGCAGATCGGAAATCCAACATGGCCGCCAGGGCCAATAATGTGTTCTGATTGGTTGAAACTTTGAAAATCTTCTCGTCAGAAACTACTCAGCCGATGGAATTGTAACATTATAGAAATGATGACTGGATGGTCCTCTACTAAATTTGTTATTTTTGTGCCGATCGCATATCCAAGATGGCCACCATGACTCGACTTAGTTTTAACATAGGACCCTATGGGAAAAATGTTTAAAATTTTTTTCCTCTGAAACCAGTAAGTCAATTTAAAGCAAACATGGCATGAATGGTCCTTAGGTGGTCAACTTTCAAAATAATGTCATGTGACCCCGTCCTCCATCCAAGATGGCCACCATCAGCGAACATAGTTTTTGCATAGGACCCTATGTGAAAAATGTTTAAAAAAAATTTCCTCTGAAACCAGTAAGTCAATTTAAAGCAAACATGGCATGAATGGTCCTTAGGTGGTCAACTTTTTAAATAATGTCATGTGACCCCGACCTCCATCCAAGATGGCCACCATCCACGAACATAGTTTTAACCTATGGGAAAAATGTTTACAAATTTTTTCCTCTGAAACCAGTAAGCCAATTTAAAGCAAACATGGCATGAATGGTCCTTAGGTGGTCAACTTTCAAAATAATGTCATGTGACCCCGACCTCCATCCAAGATGGCCGCCATCAGTGAACATAGTTTTAGCATAGGACCCTATGTGAAAAATGTTTAAAAAATTTTTCCTCTGAAACCAGTAAGTCAATTTAAAGCAAATATGGCATGAATGGTCCTTAGGTGGTCAACTTTTTAAATAATTTCATGTGACCCCGACCTCCATCCAAGATGGCCGCCATCCGCGAACATAGTTTTAACATAGGACCCTATGGGAAAAATGTTTAAAATTTTTTTCCTCTGAAACCAGCCAATTTAAAGCAAACATGGCATGGATGTTCCTTGGGTAGTATATACTTTCAAAATTGTGTCTGGTGACCACAACTTTCATCCAATATGGCTGCCATGAGCAGACAGTTTTAACATAGAACCCTATGGGATTTGAATAGTAACTTAGATGTATTCGGCATGCAGACATTCTTAAGAGGACTTATTTATATCAGGTGAGCAATACATGGTTTGTTTTTTTTCATAATAAGTCTATTATTTTCTCCTTTCTAAATTTAAGATCATACATTTATAGAAAGTCTAGTGTATAGTAGACAAATAACATTTCAATTTAATTCATTGTCTAATGACCGAAATGAAAGTGCTATTAGATTATCTGATTACATTATTATTATTTTTCTAAAATTTAATTTTTGCAGAGACTATAAGTATTTCAATGATGCATATGCTTTTAATTTGGAAACATACTCCTGGGACAAGCTTGAAACAACAGGTACTCCTCCAGCCCCTCGTTCTGGTTTGATGATGGGAGTATTCAATGATATACCTAAAATATTGATTTATGGAGGTTACAGCAAGGAAAGAGTAAAGAAGGATGTGGACAAGGGAACGATTCACACGGACATGTTTATCTTGTGTGCATGTGATTGTAAGTTGAACTTATTAGGTGTTATACTGTCTGTTTAAAAAGTAAGGCACGGCTGTTTGAAATATTTGCCAATAATATTTTTCCAAAATAAGGCAGCAACATATCATTTTGAGCTGAATTTGGATCTGTGTTAAGAAGAGTTTTAAGTTACCATTTAGGGGTAATCATAAAACGTATGTCTAAGGACAGACAACACAATGGCCAAAAGAAAAAGAACAAAATGACAAACAATGATCTTCGAAACATTACACATAAAACTAACACGAATCTCACTAAAAACTGGGGGTGAAATTATGTGCTCCGGAAGGGTAAGCAGTTCCTACTATATTAGCAGAACACGTCGTGTTACTCTAGTGACAAACGGTGATAAGTCATGAATGAAGAAAGGACTGTAAAGTGTTCTGTTCAGATGTTCTGTAGCAGTTAACCAAGTCATGGTGTCGACCGTAAAGCTTTTGAAGCAGGTTATCAAAATTTCATAATAAAAACAAGTAGGTTATGGCACCATTTGTCTAATCTTAGGAGTATGGAATTTAAACCTACGTTGAATTATGCTAAAAGCAAGCCCTCATAATTTTCACCCCGACCACTCCGATTGTACAGGTAGTTGTAAATCTAACTATCATACGATCACACGACCACCACGATCCCGAGCAATATAATGTACAGAATACATCAATGTGTACTAATCATAACCAATTACTGAAACGACCTTAGGAGGAGTTTGTATGCACAACCAGTTACTGACTTTCAGTTTCATTATGTGAGGAAACGGAAGTTCCTAAAAAAAAACTCAAACGTGCAGCAGGTCACATACAAACTTTCTCAAGTAAAGTTGTATAGAGTACACCTTTCATTAATCAGGTTGGCTGATATAAATCCATTTACTTTGCGATCACAGCCATGAGAGCTTCTTTATATTCAGTATATCAGATAAAAAAAGGGAATCGTTCAGGGAAATGTAATTTTCTTGTGTTTAAAAACAAGCTTAAGATTTGGTTCATTCCTTATTTATTTTGTAGCTAAGAAGAAAGATGAAAATGAACTATTAAAATGGAGATGGGTGAACGGGAAACAGTCTGGAAATAAACCTAGTCAGCGTTGTGGTATGTCTATGGTGGTTACCACTGGCAACAAAGCTATCTGTTTTGGTGGTGTATTTGATGAGGTCATTATATGTTTCTTATTTATTTATCTTTTTTTTAGCAAAATACCATTTGGAAAGCATTTCCAATGGACCAGTATAAACAAATCCTGTCTTGAATGGTCTTTGAGGGTGGAGGGTTCATTTTGACTTCAACAATCTAGGTGCTAGGGTTGGGTTTATGGTGTTTAATGCCACTTTCCACAATATTTCAATTATATCATGGTGTGGTCAGTTTTATTGGTGGAGGAAACCTGAGAAAATCACTGACCTGCCACAAGTCACTGACTTCATCACATAATGTTGTATTGAGTACACCCTGCCAGAGTGCGATTCCAACTCACAATGTTAGTGGTGATAGGCACTGATTGCATAGGTAGTTGTTTATCCAACTACCATACGATCACGACTATGACGACCCCCAACCCTATCTAAAATGGATACTATTGATTAAAATAGAATATACATGTATAATAAATCCTTTGACTTAAATGACTGTTTTCTCAATGAACTAGCACTTTAAAAGTCTAGCTAATATATGATAGTCTAATACAAAACAGACATGTCAGACAAAGTTTCAGTATTGATTGTAAGATGTTTAGTTACCATGGTAATTTTATATTATGTACTAAGCTTATCTGTTGTATTGTAATGTAGGAAGAAGATGAAGAACAGTTGGAGGGAAAGTTTTACAATGATATGTACACACTAGACATGGAGAAAGGAAAGTGGTATGACATGGTACTTAGGTACGTTTGTTTCTTTGTTTGTTGGTGTTTAATGCCACTTTCAACAATGTTGTCGTGGCAGTCAGTTTTATTCGTGGAGAAAACCGGAGTACCCGGTGAAACCCACAGACGTGTCACAAGTCACTGACAAACTTGATCACATGTATCGAGTACACCTCGCCATGAACGGGGTTCGAACTGACAACTTAAGTGGTGATAGGCACTGATTACGGCTGCCTATATAAGTCTAAATGTAGTTGTTTATGTAGCTCATTTTTTTTATTTGATAACATCAAATAGTTGCCAGCATCAATTTTACGATTGATGCCGTCAAACGAATTGCGCCTGTGGAAACAATATATGGTTAAATAAAAATCCAACGTAATTCTTATTTATCAGAAATGGCATTAGAATGGAGAAAATTGTGTTGTATTTGAAGATTTACCTGCATCAATTTTGATGGTTACAAATATTTACTTACTGGTTCTGCTAATATTTCACCAGTCAACCCAATTTGCAACCATCAAAAGTACTTTTCTTCGTGGGTATCAATTTTCGTGGTTTGGTTAAAATTTACAAGTTCATGGATTCATAAATTCATGGGTTTTGTGTTGTACCCAAAATAAATTTGTAGATTATATTTATATATTTTCAACATAATAAGTTTCATTGGTAGCAAATCTACGAGAAAGTTTCAAATTATTAGACAGATTAGCCATAGAATTACGTAATCGGAAGTGGAACGTAGATATTAAAGTGTTCATTTTGACAGTTGTAGAAAATTTAAAAGAAATTGTAAGTTTAGCCAAATTCATTTTATCCAATTTGAACATTTAAAAAAATCGCCTGATATTATTTTATTAGCACATACACTAGCAATTCCCTTCAATATATATTAAATTTGTTTTAATGTTTTACAATTATCTTCTCTCCATTTTATTTTCAATTTTTGTTTTTCACAACTAAAAATTTTTTTTTTTCTCATTAGTTTTATTCCAATTACAGATTGTACTTGTGAAATTATTTCAAAATGTTCGATCTTTTATTACCCTTTAATTATTAGCTCACCTGACCTGAAGGGTCATGTGAGCTATTGCTATCACTGGGCGTCCGTCGTCCGTCTTACGTTAGCTTTTTGCATTT
>MJUT01055041.1:211596-222452 GCA_002080005.1 Gigantidas platifrons
CTGTTGTTGAGTTGTTATAATGTGTCTGAGTAAAGTGATGTGTCTACCTGTGGACTGTTGTTGAGTTGTTATAATGTGTCTGAGTAAAGTGATGTGTCTATCTGTGGACTGTTGTTGAGTTGTTATAATGTGTCTGAGTAAAGTGATGTGTCTACCAGTGGACTGTTGTTGAGTTGTTATAATGGGTCTGAGTAAAGTGATGTGTCTACCAGTGGACTGTTGTTGAGTTGTTATAATGTGTCTGAGTAAAGTGATGTGTCTACCTGTGGACTGTTGTTGAGTTGTTATAATGTGTCTACCTGTGGACTGTTGTTGAGTTGTCATAATGTGTCTGAGTAAAGTGATGTGTCTACCTGTGGACTGTTGTTGAGTTGTTATAATGTGTCTGAGTAAAGTGATGTGTCTACCTGTGGACTGTTGTTGAGTTGTTATAATGTGTCTGAGTAAAGTGATGTGTTGACCTGTGGACTGTTGTGGAGTTGTTATAATGTGTCTGAGTAAAGTGATGTGTCTACCTGTGGACTGTTGTTGAGTTGTTATAATGTGTCAGAGTAAAGTGATGTGTCGACCTGTGGACTGTTGTTTCAGTGAATTAACACTATAAAAATCTAAGACAATTGACAACCAGTTAGTATCTATAAAGTATGAAGAGTAAATGTATACAGTGATAGTCAACAATTCTACTAATCATCAAAATGAACAATCACCTTTAACCTCATATAAAAGACTATGACATATGACATTGGAAATCCAGATCCTGGCTTTGGCTAGACACAAAAATGTGGCGGGATCCCAACCATCCCCCACTTGATAATTGGATCTCCAATGTCAATACATAAATAAACAAACAATAGGATAACTGCACAGATTCACTTCATTTCAAAATGACTAAATACCGTGACAAAAATGAATGGCAACATAAACATTGACGACACAATAGCAGGGTTAATAAGTGTGATATTTGGCTAATGAAAAGGCCCTGCTCTCATTAAATTGTCAACCGGAAAATTAGAATAAAACAAATCTTGATCAAACTTTATTTACTGGTACCCTGAATTTTACTGAGAATAATGGTATACAGTACATATTTTATTCTTTTCTAGTATCTGATGAAGATGAGGATGACGATGATTTAGACGACATTTTAGAAGGCTGTGATGTTCCCGAACGGAAAGAAGATGAAAAAGTTCAAGATTATTATGAAAGGACAAAGGAATTCTGGATCGAACAATCTGAAAAATATTTTAAAAATGAAGATATGAGTGTTTCAAAAAGAACTATACAAAAATTTGCAAAAGAATTATGTACTGAATACAGTAAAAGGTAACAAAAATAAAGTGCAATATCTAATTCTTTTATTTATTTACCATTACTTCGAATTTTACTATCGTAATAGCAAGTTGTGTACAACAAGATTTCCATATCAGATGATGTTTGTGTCATTTTGCAGTAACGTGACAGAAGTCATTAGTGGAGCAGGAACTGCTTACCCATCCTGAGCACCGGAGTTTACCACCAGTGTCTAGTCTAGTTTTCTGTTTTGTCGACTGTTGTATGCCTTTTTGTCGTTTTTCTTTTGGCCATTGTGTTGTTTGTCCTTTGATTCACGGCTTCTGATTACCCCTTTGATGTCTTTAAACTGTTCTTCAACATGTATTTCACACTGTAGAATGTCTATGTGAAATGTAATTTTGATAATTTTCATTCGACAATGAACAAACTGATGAACAAAAGAATCCAACGGATTATGTAAGTAATTGTGGTAGTTTATGGTGTTTAACGCCACTATCAACAATATTTCAGTTATATTGTGGCGGCCAGTTTTATTGGTGGAGGAAACTGGAGAAAACAACTGACCTGTCGCAAGTCACTAACAAACTATATTATTCAGTTATTTAATGGTTGTGGGTGCAATAGACTGGAATATTTGCCCTGAGGTCCTGGGAATGACCAAAGGTTCTATTGCACGAGGCCATCGACCGAGTGCAGTAGAACCTTTGGTCATTCCCAGGACCAAAGGGCAAATGTTCCAGTCTATTGCACCTGAAACCATTAAATAACAGATTTATTACCTAATACCTTACCAAGAAAGTGTTTTTCTTTATGTCAGCAAAACAGATCAGCATCATTTATGGACGGAAACCTGTCCACTTCATGTGCAGTCATTGTTGTTTATGCCGCCGACAACCAATTCGGAGTCGATTAAACAACGAATTATTTGATTGGCCAATCGGCAAAACTGAAAGCCAATCAGAAATCGTGTTCAAAGATCAACTCGGGTCGGTGCTATAGACGCCACATGCAGAATAATGCTCAGTGTAATAGTTCATTGGGAGTGCAATAGATCGACAGGCCCATTTTAATAGCGAAAAATATATAATACTAAAATTTGACTCAATAAAACAGAAATATACACTTTATTAAATATTAAAACATAATGTTGTATCGAGTACACCTCGCCATGAATGGGGTTCGAACTCACAACTTTAGTGGTGATAGGTACTGATTGCACAGGAAGTTGTAAATCCAACTACCATATGATCACGACGGCCCCTCGTAAGTAATTGTGAACAGAACAACATGTATAAATTGAATCGTTTACGTTTATAATGCATGCTAGTACAAACTGTACAACATTAGATTAAAATATTCAATAATTACTTATTATAAATTACAGGTGTGCAAGTAAATATGCACACCTGTTGAATACTTTAAACTCAACCAGCTCTTGTGTGAAAAAATAAAATAACTTATAAAGATATAAGTACACTCACACCCACTTCACAATTATATACTATCACACAAATATTCTATACAATATTATCTTCAAATCTCAAACATATATCTTTTCTTACTATAATAAATAATTTTCATCAAACTAATGGAATTCTAATGGGAACTAATTGTGCTCCACTTGATTGCTGCCTATACTACTATGGATCACAATGCATGTATATGGCTAAACTGTAAAGAGATCCTTTAAAACACAAACCGTTTACACACTTTCTATGATAAAAACAATATTTGATTCAATTTTTAGTTACAATTTATAAAAGTCCCTGAAATAAAGCTATTGTCCAATAATCTATATATATGATTCACCAGTAAAAAATCACTTTTTGCTAATAAAGTTCAAATATATCCAATGTAATCCTTTATAATTAAATAAAACATTTCAAGAAATTCACTCCGAGTATCTCTGGAAACTCACAACCCCTAATTTAATTGGTATTTATTTTAATTTCAGCAGGTTTATTCTTAAGTTATGTAAGTGATTTTATTTTAAGGTAATTTAAATGGTTTACTTTTAATTTAAGTGGGTTTTCCCTTAAAAAAAATAACTTTTTCTCTATAAAAGTAGAAGTTTCACATTTATCTTAGATGTTTCTTTATTAAACAAACATATAATGTAATCATGTTAACAGGGAATCATCTAATTTAAGACATACATGTCTAATTTTCACAATACTTGGTTTGAGTTTTAGCGAAGAACATTCAAATTATGTAAAACCACCTGCATTAGACTAAAAACATTGAAAAAAATAATGTGGAAATTCTAATAAATACCACTTAAATAAGGGAATATGAGTTTCCAGTGTAGATCTTCTTCTTCTTTAGTATACAGCAAAACTTCAGAATTGAAGATTACTTGTTGGTTACATTACACTGTTCAGAATATTCTTTGAACTTGATCCATACATGACAACTTACAGAATGTTTTAAAATGTAGACATTTCTAGAATCACAAGAATGAATGCTAAGCAAATTTTGATATACATGTTCAATCAAGCATCATAAAATAAACAAGTCTATTTATAAGCTTTATATAATTAGTCAAATGATTACCCTACTGTGCAATTATATAACAACTACATTATAAAAAATATATACTGTAATGTACTGAAACTTGAAAAGACAGATAATATCCAATACACTATATGTATAACACACACCTTTGATTGAAGAACAAGTATGAATGGGATGGTATATTTCAATGTAGATAATTATACTATAACTAATTGATGAGTTTCATTATCAAAAATAGGTCACGAATGTCCAAATAACGAATGTTTGAAGGTTATGAATGAATTTTACTGTTATTTGGTCGTGAGTGATATTGTATGATAATGAAATATGTCAATGTAGTTATAGTATTTATTACATATATAAAAAAATGTTTGGATTCATAAAATGAGTTTAATTGCACTATATTACATATGTAGAGATAAATACGATAATGTGTATAGATTCTAAAAACAATGAAAGGTCAAAGGGACGTAACTATAAAACATACAGAAAAGTAGCTCAGAAAACGAAATGATGCAAAATATAGCAAAAGTGAAAATAAAAATGATAATGTCACTGAAATTATCATTTTTATTCAACTATGAAAATACACAGCTATCTATATAATAATAGAATTTTATCTAATACAATTGTTTAAGATTCTGTAATATGTGCACAACTTTTATAAATGTTGCAGAAAAACATATAATAGCCTCTACTTTTGATATAATAGGTTTTATACAATGATCTACTAGAACACGGGTTTTCATTTGTACCAGACTAAAGCTGCATATCATAAATTAATAACGGTAAGAAAAGATATGGATGTAAATGAACATGGGAGACTATCCAACATTACACTTAAGACACTATTCCACACTCAACTAAAAGAATTAATTCAACTTGAATTAATTAAAAGGAATGTCTAACATAGGTTTAAGAAGGGAAAAACTTATTATGTAAAAATACTCTGATTTTAACAAAACTTTTTTGATTGACTACCTATATGTTTTTGTGTGTTTTTCAACAGTCCACATTCCTATGGGTATCAAATGTGCTGCTCCTCTTCTTGTCAGCTTGTTCCTTTATACCATCAAACTGATTTTATGCAGAGGTGCTCAAGAAAAATGATAAGCTAACCTGGTACTTTAATTTCACACTCCTCTGTATATATGAAGTCCTTGCACTGTATAATTCAAAGTTAGTAACTTTGTTGATCACATCTAACCCATTGAACTTAAAATAAAGGAGACCACAGATACAACTAGAACTGCTTTATACCTTGACCTATATCTAGAAACTGACAGCAAGTGTCGATAAAGAAACATTACAACTTAAGGGGGTACCATACACTACAGGGAGATAACTCTTTAAAATCAGTTGAACGTTTTGATCATATGATGTTTGTATGCAGATTTCAAGCATTTTGGTGATCAAAACCAGAGAGAGAAAAGCTGCTATGTGGCTAGTGAATTTATAGCTCTGAGTCTGTTGGTTGGAATTTGTTACAATTTTGATATTTATTACAGTGGATGTATTCAACACACTGCCAAAAATATAAGAAAATTAAACGAGCAGATCAAATTTTACCTGAAGTGTATGGTACCACCTTAAGAGGTCATTTCATTTTTGAACATGCATTGTATATGTAGCAACATTCCAGCATCACCTGAATATGGAGTATACATCTCTCAGTTGATATAATATTCTAGAGCTTGTGTTTCTCATCAAGGAATCCTATTAGTAATGTTGAAGACATTACTTGTAAGTTTTATGGCTTGTTTTCACTGCTATGAAATACCTGTATCACAAATGACCATGAATAACAATTACATTTGTAGTAATCAAATGCCATCCTTTCTTTGTTCATGACTTATCATTGTGTTACTCATGAAGTGAGAGGTGGACTGACACTAATGGGGAATTAAAAGACATGCTCCCATTTTGTTTCATTTTGCCTTTCATAAACTGAATATATTTGGATTATATTTTTTTCAAATCTTCTTTTAGCAGAGAGGGTAGGTTAACTTGTCCTTTGGTGTCTTTTTTACTGACTTGGGAGTGGAGTTTAGCTCTGGTTCCTATAGTGTAAGCAAGCAAAATTTATATTGATTGATTGATTTTTGGTGTTTAATGCCACTTTCAACAATATTTCAGCTATATCATGGCGACCAGTTTTAGTGGTGGAGGAAGCCTGAGTACCCGGAGAGAACCACTGGGCAAGCAACTGGGAAACTTTATCACTTGCGGTTGCGAGTTGAGTGCACTCTTTTTTGTAATTTACAAAGCTGGGTGCGAACCCACGCCATATTGGTGATAGGCTTGTATGAGTTGTTAGATCCAACGACCTAACTCATTGAGCCACCCGGACCCTACAGAGACCTAACTCATTGAGCCACCTGGACCCTACAGAGACCTAACTCATTGAGCCACCCGGGCCCTAGAACGACCTAACTCATTGAGCCACCCGGGCCCCTGCAGTTTATATATCGTCTAGATAGATAGATATAAAGGTAAAAAAAACACACAACTATTACATGAAGGTGATTTCATTGAAGGAAAGTAGTCAAGAATCACATATAACATCATGTACCCCGGTAGTTACTAATATTTCACGAATGTCTAAAATTAAACACCAGCATACACTGTTCTTGCGAAACAAGCATCACATCATACCTAAAAATACCTGTATAAGGTGTACATTGTAAAGTTTTGTTAAACAAGAAAAACTAATTCCATCTACCAGTGGTGTCTGAAAATATTGATACCTTAAAAATCTGTAAATGACATATGACGATCATGACACACATTGATGACATTATATTGGGCCACCTGAGCTTAAAGACCCTTTAATACAATATAGTGGAACCTGTGCAATCCGACACCTGAGTTTTCCGACATCCTGTGACATCCGACAAAATTTTTTAGTCCAAAAGTATTTATGTTAATTAAAATAAAACCTGTGTATTCCGACATCCTGTACAATCCGACACATTTCCCTGGTCCCTTGGTGTGTCGGATTAGACAGGTTCCACTGTACTAGTATATCGAACCCAGAACATTTATTTGTACAAATCTGAATCACCATATTAAAATGATTTTTCATACAATATTTAACATTCATAATGTGAGTCCAAGTCCATGTATACAAATAACATGAAAAACCAAAAAAATACCAACATGGGTCGGAAAATTTTAAAAATTCAATAGAAAAATTGTAGAAAGATACAACATACATATCAAAATTATGTTACAAGATATGGACTCTAGCTCAGACCTTATAGACCATCAACTATTTATTTCAAATATTCACAGACATGGACCCTTTATTTATATATTCACAGACCATGGACCCTTTATATATTCACACACCATGGACCCTTTATTTTATATATTCACAGACCATGGACCCTTTATGTTATATATTCACACACCCATGTACCCTTAATTTTATATATTTACACAGCCATGGACCCTTTATTTTATATATTCATGGACACTTAATTTTACATATTCACAGACCATGGACCTCTTATTTTACATATTCACAGACCATGAACCTCTTATCTTACATATTCACAGACCATGGACCCCTTATTTTACATATTCACAGACCATGGACCTCTTATTTTACATATTCACAGACCATGGACCCTTTATTTTACATATTCACAGACCATGGACCTTTTATTTTACATATTCACAGACCATGGACCCCTTATTTTACATATTCACTGACCATGGACCCTTTATTTTACATATTCACTGACCATGGACCCTTTATTTTACATATTCACAACCAATTCTTTGTTCATCATTATATTATTACTATTACCACTGTAACACAACTGACAACAACATATAACACCTTTCACAACCTGTATTAAAATTTGTACTTTTAAGTGATAAATAAAGATTTCATATCTCCAGATCTTGTTCTTCCTCCAGTAATCTTTGTCTTTTAAATAATTTGTATTGCATGTTCCATCGTCTATAACCTATAAGTGCTGTTAATCCATATAAACACATACAAATGTATCCCAACACCTGAAAAATAGTGTAAATTACACACAAATAATTTCCATACTGTTTTTTATTAAACAAAATTGTCACAAACAATGAAAATACATTATATACATAATAAGAAGAGAATAATACACAAAATGTAGTTGTCACATAGCATTTCCTTGCCACAATATCACATACCGGTAAATGCTGCAACAGTTGGCATTAAATGCCAATCAATCGACCAATTATTACATTTGTGAAATGATATAGGATAGCACATACATAACTAGAGGCTCAGCACTGAGCTGAGCCTGTGTCGCTCACCTTTCATTCTGCTTTGAGGAAACTTAATACAGAACCTTCCATAGGAGCTTCCCACCAAATATCGGTTATTTTGGCAAAGCAGTTTCAGAGAAGAAGATTTTTAGAAATCGACCAATCTAAAACAAGAATTGCCTGTGGCAGCCATGTCTGTTAATGGATCAAAACGAAATGAGCAATCTCTATAGAGGACCTTCCATAGATGCTTCTTACCAAGTTTCATATCATTTGGCCAAGCGGTTTCAGAGGAAAAGCTGTTTTAGAAATCGACCAACAAGAAAAAAGAATTGCCTATGATGGCCATGTTTGTCAATGGATTGGGACGAAATGAGCAATCGTAACAGATGACTTTCCATAGATGCTTCCTACCAAGTTACGGTTCATTTGGCCAAATGGTTTCAGAGGAGAAGAATCTAAAAAATCAGCCAATCAGAAACAAGAATCGCCTGTGGCGGCCAGGTTTCTTAACGGATCGGGACGGAATTAATAATCGTTATAGAAGACCTTCCATAGATGCTTCCTACCAAGTTTCGGATCATTTGGACAAGTGGTTTCAGAGGAGAACATTTTTAGAAATTGACCAATCAGAAACAATAATTGCCTGTGGCGGCCATGTTTGTCAATTGATCGAAACGAAATGAGCACTCTTTATAGAAGACCACCCATAGATGATTCCTACCAAGTTTCGGTTCATTTGGCAAAGTGGTTTCAGAGGAGAAGAATTTTAAAAATCAGCCAATCAGAAACAAGAGTCGCCTGTGGCGGCCATGTTTGTTAATGGATCGGGACGAAATGAGCAATCTTTACAGAGGATCTTCCATAGATGCTTCCTACCAAGTTTCGGTTCATTTCGCCAAGCGGTTTCAGAGGAGAAGATTTTTAAAAGTCAGCAATATCTGTATAGAGATAACTGCATTTTGAATACAGATATCTATATTTAAACAAGAGTTATCTTTCTTTTAACAGAGATTTTTTAGAAATCAACCAATCAGAAACAAGAATTGCCCGTGGCTGCCATGTTTGTTAACCGATCGGGACAAAATGAGCAATCTTTATAGAGGACCTTCCATAGATGCTTCCTACCAAGTTTCGGTTCATTTGGCCAAGCGGTTTCAGAGGAGAATATTTTTAGAAATCGACCAATCAGAAACAAGAATTGCCTGTGGCAGCCATGTTTGTTAATGAATCGAGACGAAATGAGCAATCTTTATAGAGGACCTACCAAGTTTCGATTCATTTGGCAAAGCGGTTTCCGAGAAGATTTTTTAGAAATCAACCATTCAGAAACAAGAATGGCCTGTTGCGGCCATGTTTGTAAACGGATCGGGACGAAATGTGCAATCTTTATAGAGGACCTGCCATAGATGCTTCCTACCAAGTTTCAGTTCATTTGGCCAAGCGGGTTCAGAGGAATTTTTTTTAAATCGGCCAATCAGAAACAAGAATGGCCTATAGCGGCCATGTTTGTTGATGGATTGGGACAAAATGAGCAATCTTTAGAGAGGACCTTCCATAGATGCTTCCTACCAAGTTTCACTGCATTTTGGCAAAGCGGTTTCAGAGGAGACGATTAAAATGTGAAAAGTTAACGGACGACGGACGCCAAGTGATGGCAAAAGCTCACATTGCCTTTGGCAAGGTGAGCTAAAAATGTAGTATACTATCCTGAATTTTACAGTAATTATTGTTTTCATATGCCCTAGAGTAGTGTTTGGTGGATATGAAAGAAATAATCCAACAAAATGATACCGAACCAGAATCGGAAATCGTTCTAGACACCAGCCAATCAGGATGTAGAACAGTCAAAAGTAGTGATTACTGAAACAAATTAGTTCTACTTTCACTTTGCATTGAAGTGCTATTATTGAACAAAAATCATTGGAAATACTTTGATCTGATTCAGAGATCAGCTTGACGGGTATCACTAGTGGAACAGGAACTTCTTACTCTTCCTGTGCATTATTGGGGTTCGTGTTGTTCGATCTTTAGTTTTCTGTGTAGTGTTTTGTGGATCATTGTTTGTCCCTATGGCCATTGTGCTGTATGTCCTTCGATTTACGGATTCTGATTACCCCTTTGGTATCTTCAAACTATTCTTACAAAGAAATAAGGTCGAAGTCAGTTATTTCTATGAAATAAGTACATTTCCGTGAAACTGTCATAACCAAGAGTGTTCAGATTGCAAATCAATTTTCGACTACGATCGATAGTTATAGAAATACTGTGTGATAAACCAGGGTATTTCGCATTTGATGATTATCGAGTGCCAAAGACATGTATGGCCATTCAAAACAAGTAACGCCTATATTTGTTAAAATTATGGGTTGCATATAAAAATAATAGACGTATACATTGGTACATTTAATCATAAATAACTTGTATATTTTAACAGTTCGAATCCCGCTCATGGGGAGGTGTACTCAATACAACATTATGTGGTAAAGTTTGTCAATGACTTACGGCAGGTCGGTGGTTTTCTCCGGGTACTCTCGGTTTCCTCCATCAATAAAACTGACCGCCACGATATAACTGAAATATTGTTGAAAGTGGCGTTTAACACCATAAACCAAACCCTGTATTTTAACATGAATGTCCTTTCATATGGAATACCGTAATATGTGGACTAAGTCTGTCCTTTCATATGGAATACCGTAATATGTGGACTAAGTCTGTCCTTTCATATGGAATACCGTAATATGTGGACTAAGTCTGTCCTTTCATATGGAATACCGTAATATGTG
>MJUT01055041.1:225441-236026 GCA_002080005.1 Gigantidas platifrons
ATATATATATATATAGAAATAGAAATAAGTTTATTAACCAAATCAGGTCCACAGGAGGCATATACAATTAACAATTATGATTGATACACAACAACAATACATCAAACTAAATATTCACAGTGAAGTATCAATAATTGTGGTGCAAGTCTTGTCGGTGATTTGTTTATATATTATTTCGTTAAGATTGGACTACGTTATTCTTAAAAACGATAGTACCCAAGTCAGAAGATGTTTCTCCTGCAAAGTACTTATCTAGATACAACATAAAAACAGCACAATGATAACACGAAACGACACTCAACACTATCGTATGATGACAGAGCAACAGAATCATCCAACCTTGGCCGAGTGCAATGATAATAGCAAACGACACTCAACACTATCGTATGATGACAGAGCAACAGAATCATCCAACCTTGGCCGAGTGCAATGATAATAGCAAACGACACTCAACACAATCTATGATGACAGAGCAACAGAATCATCCAAGGTTGGCCGAGTGCAATGATAATGGCAAACGACACTCAACACAATCTATGATGACAGAGCAACAGAATCATCCAAGGTTGGCCGAGTGTAATGATAATGGCAAACGACACTCAACACTATCGTATGATGACAGAGCAACAGTATCATCCAAGGTTGGCCGAGTGTAATGATAATAGCAAACAAATTATAAAATAACAAAAGCAACAAAGCTTGAACAACACGGCCCCACCACAACCGGAAGCGAGACAAGGTGTTAAGGGATTAATATTTATGGTACCCATCGTATTGTAACTATGCCTTCAAACAGTTGAGACATTGAAATTCATGTCGATCAACCAACTCATGATGGCAAAAATATATTTACATAAGCGATGACGAAAGCTTAGGTTCCTTGAAACCATTTTCCAATAATTTGCCAGAGCAGTATTTAGTTACCTGTTCACACTACGTTAGAATATCGTATTACATGTAATTTAGATAATAACGTCCTTCATGCAGGGAAGGCAAGAATGTTTTTATTCCAGAAATGAAAATTGACAACTGTGAAACAAGAAACCACATATATTGGAACACAACTGTCCATCATAGTCAAAATCTATACATACGAGTCGGATCTAAAAATAACAGTATTTAATTATCCTTAATTTCCAGTACACTTGAATCTATTGGGATGCAAGTGGTCATGAGGTATTTACTCAGGTATCTCTTTTCCGACTGTGACCGCGTTGACAATGTCAAATTGATGATTAAATCAGTTTCTACACATGTACAACCTAAATTTACCATACTTGGTCCACATGTTTACCACTATGTACATAAATGGCTAAATATACGTTAGAGAAAACCGAAAAAGCAACGAAGAATGGACATTCCAGAGACACTGACAACATTGGGCACATAAGACACAGGACAAAGACAAACACAAAAAATGAATGAAAGTATGATAAATTAGCACATTGTGCTTCTCTTATTTCTATCAACTGTAAATATGATTATCTCTATCATGAAATTCACCAGTACAGTAACATGTTGCTCTTTATATTGAATAGAACCTTAAAATCCAAGGTAGACTTGTTTTGATTACTCACTGGTTGCCACTGTAATAAATAAAATATTACGAGAATATTGAAAAACTTACTACACAAAACACAAGCTGCTGTATTGTTGTTCTGGGGATATCACTTCTCATATTTTCATAAAAATCAAAAGCACTGGCCACTAATGATGATCCGACCAAGTATAAGAAGGAAAATATGGAATAGACGACTGTGTCCTAGAAATAAGAAAATAATTAACACACATTTCGCACCAGTTGGAAAATACAAATATATTTTTTTGGTTAAATTTGACTGAAAATTAAACTTATAGAAATCGAAACATCATCCCTACCTGCCTGGCACTTTAAAATGTGATGTTGATTATTTGTCAACTTTTTCTCGTTAAGAATACATCTGAAATACACATAACTGACGTTTAACAATAACCAACCAATATAAAAAGCATCGGATTTGACCATTTCATGAAAACATCATAGACTTTAAAGAGACTAGTAATGACACTCTTTGACACGTGGGACAGGAACTGCTCATCCTTCCGGAGCATCTGAAATGTAGTTTTTAGTGAGGTTCGTGTTGCCCGATCTCTAGTTTTCTGTCCGTAGTTCGTTGTTTGTCCTTCTGTCCTTTTTCTTTAGGCAATTGTACAGTCTGTACTTCTTCGATTTACGTCTTCTGATTACTCCTTTGGTATCTTCATACTTTTTTTTTTACAATAAGGATAGTGCAGGGGTGGATCCAAGATTTCAAGTTAGGGGGACACACTTTCAAAAACCGCGCCGAGCGGAGGGAGGCGCAAAATTTTTTGGGTTATTTCGTGTGAAAAATCACGATTTTACGCAAAAAAATCATATTTAAAAAAAAAAAAAAATTTTGGGGGGGGGCGCCGGGTGCGCCCGTCTCTGTAGTGGATGGTAACTTACAGTCAGTAGAACAACATATACAAGCATATGCTAAATTATTAACACGACACCTCATGGTAATATTACATGTATTATCAAAGTACAACCGTAGGTGCGAGATGGAAACAGGCCATGCTGGCTAACAGGGCTCTGGTGAAGGTTAATGGGCTAATCACCCGTTAAGTGGAAAAAAAACTTGGAAACACAGACAAATTATTGTCAGCGGCATATGCTCCGCCCAGGAGTAAAAAGCCAAGTCATAATATTCAGTGTTCGACGTTAAGCGGTAGTCCGATGCCCGTGTCTAGTAAAAATTCTATCGGTCTAGTTGTATGGTGTTGCTGGTGGCCCGATTGGTCTAGTGAATTTGAAAGTGTAGCTAAATACCTTTTCTGAAGGACTCGACGAAAATTTTGAATCGTTAATGTGATAATTTTCTTTTATTTTCGTGCAAAAATAGTCGCCGACTTGTTTACTCATAAAAATGACCTTAACTTAATAACTGGTACCTTCAAATATAGCGATTCGTGAGTACTTAGGCATTTTCATTTCAGCAACCAGTCGTAAGATGTATCTAAATCCCATCGCATTTCGACAGGCAATAAAGTACAACGAGTCGTCGTGTTGCAAAGGTATTTGTTGATCGTTAAATGTTCCAACTTGAAAATAATCTTTAATAAGATATAATTTTAAATTTTTATGAGTAAAAATAAAGAAAATCAATATTTTTTACCACTTTCCTCAGTATGAATTGTTACGGATAGTGCTCTGTCACTATGACTTCTGTTGGTTTTTAGTTGTTTATGGTTTCGATAAATCAACATGGACTTGAAGTGGCAAGACGGTGCTATTCTGCAGAAGAAGTTGAAAAAGCCCTCTAGAACACCAGAGGAGGTGTCACAGATAAAAAAAAACAATATGAATAGAAAAGATCGCGATCTTTTAAGCTCCAATGGACCACCGATCGCCCTTGGCTACGCTACGGCGAACTTCTTTTCTTCGTAGTTTCCTCCACTGTGGAGCACCCGTGTCACACGGTAAACTTTTTTTTTAGAATTTAAAACTAAAAATATATTGGAACTAATTGAATATTTTCATTTACTCTTAGTATTAAAAGGCTATTAATTTTAGGTATTAAAAAGTAAAAGATGTTTGCACAATAAAGTTATTTGCAATCCTAAAATCAAACAGCCATTAACTCAGATATATTTATATATATCTACACATCTTACAATATCTTAGTGCCTTAAATCTATTCCATTTAAGTATATTTTAAAGGGGTTGACTTCATTAGTATAATCTGTATCAATATTATTTTATTAAGTTTGATATTAATTATCAATAAACTAATAAAAATATATTTTTAAAAGGTAAAACAAAGTTACTGTTTACTAACAGGGTCATTATAATTAAAAAGGTATTACTCTAGTTTCAGGTATTAAAAAGTAAAAGATATTTGCAAAATAAAATTATTTACAAAATTTACAATCCTAAAATCAAAGAGCCATAATAAAAAATCGTCTTATCCATCATTTACATGACCATTTACATGAACATGAACAAATGATGTATTGTACATACTGCGAAAAACAGTTAAAGAACAAAGCTGGGGCTGGGAAGTTTGTTACAGGATCTAACAACTTTAGAATAGACACCATCCAAATGCATGCATAAAATTAAACAATGAAAATTTGTTTCTTCTTTTTCTGGTAAAAATATCTTCGGTCTAGTGTGCACTGATTCGGTCTAGTAACTTTAGCAAGTCACTGGCCCAGATGTCTAGTGGTTACAAAAGTTTTTGGTGAACACTGTAATAATATAGATATATTATAATACATACCACAATATACCAATTTAATGGTATGGCAAGAACCAATCCTGTAGCATTTACAACCCACAGTGTCAGACTTGTCATTGATGTCAGTAAAAGTACAAACAACATAATTCTGAAGTGCCAACTGAGTGGTAATAATAAGAAATCACTATCTTTCTTCCCTGCTGTAGTCAAACTAATCAGTGAAATGACCGAGAAACCCTAAAAGATATAAAATGGTGATTATTAGCTGTGGAAATGAGTAAAACCAGTAAATGTTCCTAGAGTATGCAAAATTTGTGGATTAAAATTTTAGTTGAGTCAATTAAATGGGGAATACCAAATATTTTCTGGTGGACACTTTGAGTGACTTGGTGTGTAATTCTATAAAAAAAAAACACAAGAGAAGAAAAAGAATAATTGTACCAGTCTAATAATTAATCAAAGAATCTAGGCTTCAACTATCTTTTGAAAATTGGCAGTCGCCCATTGCAATAGTCCTTTCATTATTCCTTACTTCACCAAATTATTGATATTTACTCAAAAGCTTATGGTAAAGGATCTACTGCTTACTTTGTTAAGTACTTAATCAATGTGGAGGATAAAAACTGGAGAAGTTCAATGTGAATGTGTGGTCTTCGAAGCCATAATTGAAAGTTATATACAGGACATAATGATGAAATGTCCTCAAAATCAAGATCCACTTTACTTGACACCATGAAAATATATTCTGGCTGTACCACTAATCGAAACCAAGCATACTCTGCCACATGCACATAGTCTATAAACATGGTTGCATATGCCATACGTGTAATAGGGACGTAACTTCTAAAATGTTGTGGCAATTTTACGATTTCCGCATAAAAACGATGTTCGGTTCGCTTTTACCTCCAGTTGTTTGTAGGAGGGAAAAACCGAGGGTTGATGTCTTATTTACGTTATTTGTGTTTGTTTGTACATAGTGGTGTCCACTCACATATTAATGATATAGTGTTGTGTTTTTGTTTTGTTTTTCTTCGTCTTGTGTATCCTTTATGTTGCCAGTTTCTCTAGATTGTCATTTTTTCATTGCTCCTTCACTATCCTCTAACACTTATTAAATAGCTGTCCCTTGGATTGCCATTTATTTGGAAGTACGTACCAATGTTGTACAGTATATGAAAAAAATCAAATAAAAATGTTATTTCTTTGCGAGAATCGATGCTACAACAGCTACTGAACTGAAGGTACAAATATATTATAATTACGTCATGAAACTTTTAATACTCAGACTACTGGTATAAAATAAATCCCCATTACTTGTCAATCGCCAATCCTCGGGTGAATTCACTGCATGTTCTCCATCTATCGGAATCGGAATTGTGACGAGTGTCGCGTCATAAATTCTGTCCATGACGATGAACAAGAGGACATAGAAACCCTGGCATGTTCGGAATGTGGCATATATCCAAAATATGGACTGCCAAGGGCCTCGGTAGACGAGTGGTTAAAGTCGTTAATATCCGACCACTAGACTAAGAACACACACGAAGTGCTAAGGCTTCCGTGGCAGATGTTTTACCGCTCAGTTCGATATAATTGCTTAGAGGGATCATGTCTTATTTACATTATTTGTGTAAAAGTCTGACATAGTGGTGACCAGCGGATATTGTGTTGTGTTTTAGTTTGATTTGTCTTTGTCTTCGTCTTGTGTCAATGTAACCAGTTTCTTTGGATTGTCCATTCTTGATTGTCCCCTCGGTTTTCTCTAACGTTTATATAGTAGGATTACTTCTCCCAGTAAATCCAATAGTCACGCTATAGATCACGATTTGCAGAGTGACGATAAACACGCGGTCAGTAGCGCTCCCCTTTATGAACTCCAATAGCACACAGCTATAAGCCTATATTGATTAAATTATGTATACATATTTATTTTCCAAACAGGTGTCAAGAAGAAATCATAGTAATGCTCAATAAAGCACTAATGGCCTGATAGATTAAGATACACAGACTAGATAAAGGAATGATTTATGTTTCTGTTAAACTTGGACAAACCATAATGACAGCATCAGTCGTGAACTGTCTTCCTAAACTGTTTTTATTTGGCCATTCTAATAGAAAAGCTTATGTATTCAAAATCGATTAAAGGATCACAAGATACGTCTCTTCTTTCATAGACGATTTAGAAGGCGGGGAATAAGGGTTTGGTTTTAATTTCACAGGCGCTTGTTATACGGAATTACTACCTCCCTTTTCAATTTTCTGTTTGCATACTATTTCAATAAAATTTCGTTATTATTTAATCCTTTTTTCCTAAATTTTACTTGTTCGTGTTCATATTCATACAATTTTATGTTAACAGCAACTTACATGTGTCGACCCTGATAAGAGTACATGTTTGTGTATATATAGGGTCGACACATGTAAGTTGCTGTTAACATAAGGTTGTATGAATGTGGACACGAACACGTTAAAATAAGGAAAAAGAGATGAAATAGTGAAGAAATTTTATTAAAAATAAATATGAAACATTAAGTTTAAAAAGTGAGGATTCCATGCCGCGAGTGCCTGTGATATATTGGCGTTTATCATCATTTTCAGCAATTTGTCATTTATATACATTCTAATGGGGGAACATGGAGAGTCATAATAAACTACAAGATATGTTTCTTCTTCATTAAATAGGTAGAAGGCGATGGATAAGAGATGGGTTACATATTGGCTTTTATCTTCAGTTTCAGCAATTTTTTAGCTATCGTGGCTTCCAGTGGAAACCCACGAGTTATAACAACCCAACCTGTGAAGCCTCCTACAATGGGTATGTGTCTGTAGAACCATTAACGCTCTTATTGTGTGTATTAGGCTACGAACTCACGTTAGTGGTGGAAAACTTGTGATATTAGAAAACAAATTGGCGACTTAACCAGTCGTCGACCACACAATTTACTCTTAGTTTACTATGTAATGTTATCTACTAATACAGGGATGAATGTACGTCATAATTGGAAGACATTTTGTGCCGCTTGAACTTATTGCGTTAGTTATTGTAAGGATAACATTAAATGTGATAGTGCGTCAAATGCCCCTAAATGTGACGTTCCGCTAACCAACCATCGTTCAAAAACTTTATGTCAAACTCTCTTACACTTCAACAATGTTATTTCCATCTGTTGCGAAAACGTTGTCGAAGTGTTTGAGAGTTTGACAAGTTTTTGAACGACGGACACACTGTTGTTTAGCGGACATTTAGGGGCATTTGACGTACTGTCTTATTTAATGTTATCCTTACAATAACTAATGCTATACATGTAAGTAAAAACTTGCATTCAAGCGGCACAAAATGGCTTCCAATTATGACGTACAGTTAGCCAGTCTTTGATATAGAATATGCTAAGTAGCGGTATTGTGCTCGATCTTCCTTTTTGTGTAAGTCTTGTTATAATCACGCAAAGCCAAATCACATAGTTTACATCATGATAAACTACTACCATGGCCTCGTTTTTAAAAGCATGGACATGGGGTAAATGAAAGACAACTAATCCTCATATAATGTTAAACTTCGGACGCAACCGCTATATAAATCACGAACAGGAAACTATCGCTATTGGGTAGCTAAAGGTGATTTTAAAATAGACTCCGTTATAATAAATAGACAACGAACTCATTGAACTAGTCTTATTAGTTACGATCTAAAATACCATTGTAGGACAACGAACGCCTATGAAATTTTAACTTCACACTGGGCTACTGTTTGTTGACTTTATAAATACGGCAAATACCGCAAAGATAAAATAACGCAGTTGAGAATGCTAGAGTATAAATATAATTCATATAGCCATATCGAATTAGTCTGGTGGCAGACTAGTATGGCTTTTCACAATTAGTAGTAATTATTATTTATATGTCTATCTCTAGATATTATGGCTAGCCTTGCCTCGAATTGTGGCTATAGCCTTACCTCGAATTGTGGCTAGTCTAACAGTGCCGGATTTAGATAAAGAGAGGCCCTAGGCTAATCCGCTTGTGAGGCCCCTCCCAGTATTCCCCACCTTCACGACTGGAGGAACATGGAAGTGTGTTTAAATCAATTTCAATAAAGACAAAGATGAGGGGTGCTTAAAATTCTGCAATATTCTGAAATGGAGTGCAACTGTGGAAAACTACTGAAGCAAGTTGTTTAGAAAGTACAGTACGTTATGACAGCATAAGTGTGAAAGTCCAATAATGTAGTGTTGAAAACATTATATCATACACCTTGACCGGAGGCCCCCTAAATTTGGAGGCCCTAGGCTTCAGCCTATCGAGCCTATATAGTAAATCCGACATAGCCTAGCCAGTCATAATGTGAATTAAGGCTATGCAAATAATGATTGCTCGCCATAATTCGATTTAAGGCTAACCATAAATATCAATTTTTGACGCTAATACCGCGCCATAGATGTGCAAGCAAAATAAAACTATAAATTCTACTTACCACCTGAAATAATCTCAATAACCCAGCACAAGATTTGATATATGGCATGTCCAAAAACAATACAATGTTTTCTTCAGCATTACGTATTTGTATTCCAGTTTCTGGCTTGAGGTGTAAATCAACAGGTACTCTTGGTCCTGAGTAATTCATATTTTGAATAGATGAAGATTCAGATTCAGAATGGCACATGACGTTTGGATCAGTTTCAACAGCAGCAACATTTTCAACATGTTCCATGATTTTATTAAATGTTTGATACGAATTCGGTTTGAAAACGAATTAGGCAATTAACTACAAATGGCATTATGTGACAGCTGAAGGACAGTACCACTAATAGTAGTTGTATTCTCGTATTCCATTTATAAAGCAGACAGCAAAGGTATTATAATTAAACTGGGTGCGTTTGGATATACACTTCTAGATACCCTCGTGTGAACAAAATCAATATAGTTGATGTTGCGAATACCATTACCTATTTATTTATCTAGAGGAATTGTTGTAAAACCAAAAATGAACAAATATTCAGTTGTACCATGGCGAAAACAAGTTGCGTTCAAGATGAGATTATAATGATGCCCGCTGTTTACTAGACTAATACCCATATAGTTTGATTTTTATAACTGCCAGTTCACTGAAAATTTTTGTGATTTTTTTGTCCAGATATTCTTTATAAAGAGTACATTAAAAACATAGATTAACACTAACTATCGAGTTTTAAAGTAAAGTTCCTTGTAACCTCGTTCCAATCATTTGCCAGACCAGTATTTGGCTACTTGCCAGTTCACGCTTCACGACAAGATAAACGGGCCTTAAAATATCGTACTATTTAAGATAATAACGCCCTTTATGAATGGGGAGGCATTAAAGTTAAAATGTCATTGATAAACGCCCCTATCATAATGTTACAGTTATCTATATTAAAATGTATTCCATTGTAGATGTGTGGTTTTCTCCGGGTACTTCGGCTTTCTCTCGACAACGAATGCTGATCACCAGGATATGGCTGATATATATTGCTGGCAGTGGAATAAAACCCCATATTAACCATTTGTTTAAAATCAAACCACAACATATTTCGTAAATAAACCACATTTGACGACCCTGGCTGTTGCCCAAGGAAGCGGGATTGTCCATTGTCGTCCATTTTAACTTAGTAATTAAATTACAATAAACATTTTTATACGTTTTGTGTTTGGTTGGTTTTGCTATGTATCCATATTATAACGGCCCGGGTGGCTCAATGAGTTAGGTAGTGGGATTACCTTCGCGCCCGGCTTTGTAAATAAAAAAAAGGTGCATTCGACTCGCAGCCGCAAGTGATGATAAGTCAAGTTACCAGTTGCTTGCCCACGGTCGGTGGTTCTCCGGCTTCCTCCATCACTAAAACTGGTCGCAATGATATAGCTGAAAGTGGCGTTATATATATATATATATATAAACACAATAAATCAATTAAATCAATCAACAGCTAAACATCATAGCTTGTCGTTTTAAACACATGCGCTCGTGGCACGGACTTACCACCCCCCTTTTTTCTAACTTTCTGTTTACAAATTTATTTTCAATAAAATTTCTTTATTTCTTTTATTATTTCATCTCTTTTTCCTTATTTTAACTTATCGTGTCAATATTCATACAATCTTATGTTAACATCAAATTGCATGTGTCGACCTAGCTGCGGAACCGTAGCCCTTATGGTCCTTGGCCAGTTTTCTGATATCTGCGGACCATAGGGCTACGGATTTCACCCTATCAAAAACTTTCGAAAATGCGCAGTGAAAATTTTGCGCACCTTTTTTGCAAATTATTGTCATGAAATCGGGTCCGAGAACGATAAAACATATATGTATCGTTTCGTTAGATATTTATC
>MJUT01055041.1:294613-316596 GCA_002080005.1 Gigantidas platifrons
ACCTGATACAGGATGTTGTTAGATGTTTATAGAACACTAGATATAGGTTACCTGACATGACCTGATACAGGATGTTGTTAGATGTTTATAGAACACTAGATAAAGTTTATCTGAGATTACCTGATACAGGATGTTGTTAGATGTTTATAGAACACTAGATAAAGGTTACCTGACATGACCTGATACAGGATGTTGTTAGATGTTTATAGAAAACTTGATATAGGTTACCTGACATGACCTGATACAGGATGTTGTTAGTTATCAGTGGATGGCCAGATAAAACTAACAAAAATATCCAGCAAACATCCAGGTTTGAAAATATCTTTATAAACATTATACCAACACTGTAATCCAGTGACTGGTTTACCAATAAGTATAGCAGGCTGAACCCTAGGGCCTCAAAATCTAGGGGGCCTCTACCCAATGTGTGTAATATTTTTAACTGTCATAGGCCTTTCTTACAGATGATGTGGTAACACACTGTAACCAACTCTTAACCATCCTTTCAGTCATTTTCCTTGCAGTCTCACGAGTGGAGAAACTTTGGGTATCTCTTTATCTAAATCAGGCACTGCTCTAATCTCTATTTCCGCCATATCTAACACAAGGTTCTCAAGTCCGAAGTGATATTCCAGTAAAGTTGATGATCCTGATACAAAAAAAAACAAACAAAAAAAACAGTACAAACAAAAAGGTAAAAACAAAACAAAAGATAAAATGCTAGAACGTTAAGAACTGCATAAAAACTTGGAATAAGACCACGTAATCTTGATTGGTTAATCTCTCCTGTTCATTAATGGTACCTGTCGTGATTTCCTAATAAAACGTATACAACACTACATTTTTTGTTAAACAAGTGTGAAATACTTTGCACTTTCAACAATCTCAATCAAATTAGATGTGTGGTGTTGAATGTGTTTTTACTATTATTTTTTCTTTGGCGATACATTAACGTCAGTGCTCACATTTCAACCGACCAATCGGCGACGAGTCTACTAAATCTTAAAATGTACAAACACAGAATACTCGCCAATATATGCAGTCCGACTGTTCAATATATATAACTGTCATGCATATGATTGGACGTTAATGATGAATGAAAGGTTACATGGCATTACTCCAAAACGGGATTTTGTTAAATGTTAGTGTCTCGACAAAGAAAAACATTTAAAATAAGGTACAACAAACATCTAATTTTAAGTGCAATATGGTGATTGCACTGTTGCAGTGTCTTTTTATGAACAGCATGGTAGCAGTGTTCGTCTTTTGCCTGTTGCAAGGCAAACTTTCTCGTCCTCTTTCCATTTTCTGCGTAATTGTGACAATCATAGCATCCATTCATAGATTCATCGCAGAGCCATAGTTTTACCTTCAAGTTTTATTGGGTTTTTTTTGTTGTTGTTGCATTTATGAGAGTTTTTTGGGAAATATATTACATGATATTTGTATGCACAGAACATTTCTTATTATCAGATAAGATGTCTACTCGAATACCGTACATTTTGCCTACATAACTAATTCGTATCACGGGTGTATTGTTATTTAACATTTCAGTTCGTTCAAGTCAAAATTTGAGACTATGATTCAATGGCTCGGTTAAAAATAGTGAATTGAACTTTTCAACGACTGTGCTTCGGAATAATAATGACTATAAAATCGCATATCAAATTTATTCTAAATTCTTATGTATGTAAAGGTAGGTATAGATAAAATTATCCCGGTATTATTGACTCAATAACTACGGACTGGATAGTACTTGAAACAATTGTTAAAAATGGCCCCAGGGGAACCACACTATAGAAATAGGCCCTGGTTTATCCGCTGGGGTGTGTACATCTCCCCCAACAGAGGTGTCTGATAGATCTACGGGACAAATCAAATACACAGCCCGTCCGTAAGACGGGAAGTAAAAGAGTGTGATCTGTCATGTGTTTGGAGGTTGTCGCGCTCTTTACACACAAGACAACTTGCAGAGGCTTCTAATGACTAAAACATGTTAGGAATGGTCGTTTGTGGCCCATTATAAAGCAAAACTTCTCGGTCATTCCCATTGCTTCTGTTTTTACGAGCAAAACTTCTCGGTCATTCCCATTGCTTCTGTTTTTTACGAGCAAAACTTCCCGGTCATTTCCATTGCTTCCGTTTTTACAGCAAAACTTTTCGGGCATTTCTATTGCTTCTCTTTTTACAGCAAGACTTCTCGGTCATTCCCATTGCTTCTCTTTTTACGAGCAAGACTTCTCGGTCATTCCCATTGCTTCTCTTTTTACGGGCAAAACTTCTCGACCCTTTCCATTGCTTCTCTTTTTACGTGTAGCTATCAAAACAGCCATCATTTAGGAGACCTCCCTGGTCCAACGTTTTACCTACATTGTTCGTTTGTAAACTAGTTCTCGTCACGGATATGGTACATAATGCTTGACGTTAACAACAATCGGTCGATCAATAAAACGGATTTACTGTCTTCCAGTTAACGTGGCATTTTCTTATCACAAAACACTTGTTTGTTTTGGTTGTACCTTGTATAACATTCTAATGTTTTGATAAACCATGATGTATTTATTGAAGATCCAATGAGTGGGTGGCTATTGTTTAACACCAGTCGACCAGTTGCGACTGTATTGCGGCGAGAGAACAGTTACATTTTGATGGGATGATGGTGTCTGTTTTGCCTAGACCAAATCGCTGATAGACGTCTTTTTATTGAATGCATTATCTTTACTCTGATCCAACGTTTTTTTGCTCTTGTTCATTTTGTGCTTGGTGCAGGAGAAGCAGCAAATGCCAGTCATCTAGTTTTTAAATGGCCAGACCAGGTATAAAACCCATGATCTTCCGCACTCAAAGCATGCTAGTCATTACACCACGGTGGCGGTTTGTACGATTGATTGTTGATTATTGTAGCAGCAAATGTTTCATGCATATTCAGAACGAGAACAATGTCATTAATATCTAAAACCAATACAGACGTGACGAGAGATGGGACATCGACTTCTGACTGCCACTGAAAAAGTGCTGAGCTTTGGGTAGAAATGCTTCTTCGAAATATACGCCAGAGATCTTTAATGTAATTGGAACGTGATAATATCCAAACATGTTGCCCACTGTAAGCCTTTCCGTATTCGACTGGCTGGCAACAACTTCACTCACAAATCCTGAAGGTATTCCATGACCATACATGTGGCGCGCTGTGCAGATGTCTGGGTTGAGTCCTGCGGGTACCCCCGGTGATGTTACCAATACCCATACGAGGCAGTTTCTATGGGAATTCCATGTTGAAATGAATCTTTTCATCTTCATAAGTTTACATTTCTTACACTTGTCTGAACCCCTTTGCATCCATTAAGTTAGAAATGTCTACGTTATTTTCTACTTTGGTGATATAATAAGAACGTTTAACGCTATGGGATGTCGCCAAATGTGTCACTGATATTGTTTGTGTATACTGTTATACTTGTTATTAATTAAAACAAGTAATTAATTACACTTATGCGACTTGTTTTCGTGTAAACATCATCACAAAATCTGGGGAATTAGTTATATTGTCTGTATACATTGCCAATATCCCGCCAAAAAGACAAAACGTTTGCCAAACAAATATGTCATAATGTGTTTGCTCGACACATAATGATTAATTACACGGATGAATGATATAGTAATGGAAAAGACAGTTAAAAAAACAGGATGAACAACGCAATATACATAATCCCTTTCTCTGTGTAAACTTATAAAAGTTTGAAGATGCCAAATGGGTAATCAGAAGCCGTAAATCGAAGTCTAACCATCATTTTCCCTCAGTTACAATACATTGGTATCTTCGGGTCCCGGGGGCTCATTGAGTTAGGTCGTTGGATCTAACTCATATAAGCCTATCACCAATACGGCGTGGGTTCGTGCCCGGCTTTGTAAATTACGAAAAGGGTGCACTCGAATCGCAGCCGCAAGTGATAAGGTTTACCAGTTGCTTTCCCATGATCGGTGGTTCTCTCCGGTACTCCGGCTTCCTCTTCCACTAAAACTGGTCGCCATGATATAGCTGAAATATTGTTGAAGGTGGCGTTAAAACACCAAAAATCAAAATAAAATAAAATCATTGGTATCTTCATCACCAAAAACTATCTCATGGAAACATAAAGGAAACATTCATCCATCAGACCGGGATGAACAAAACAACAGTTAGATTGTAATTTCTTTTTATGTCTTTGCACAAAGTACATATCATTTTTCGACTTCAAAATCGTGTTTGTAAGGGAAAACTTGGGGTGTAGTGTGTATTTCTAAGATACAATTTGATTATGAAAATATTAAACATGGGAAGTCACTTCGCTATGATTCAAAATGTTACTAAAATTGAAGGTATCGATTCCTTTATTGAAAACATAATTATAAAGGACTCGTCTGTCATTTTGTGATAATAATTCCACCCCATCTGGTTAAAAAAGATCGACATTTAGAAACATCACAAATAATACTGCTATAATAACCAATACTCGTGAGTACATTCATTAGAGCATTGTTTTAAGCACGAAATCGCAAAGCGATTTTCAAAGCATGGTGACTCTGGGGAGAAAGAGGATGATGCGAATGTATAATGATTATAAATACTCAACAAGTTTGAATACACGAGGGGATCATCAAAGGCCTCACTAGATGAATATTGTTTAGCTTGTTTTAGTTCTGCATGATGATTTTCTCTACGACGATCACAGACACCCGTGACACGGAATCACTGTACACCCTTTCTTTAACTTTCTGTTTACATCGAGTAAGTGATTGGTGTTTAACGCCAATTCAGCAATTTTTTAGTAATATCATGGCGAGAACAAGTTATTTTTAATGAGATGATTTGTACTATAAGACCAACAGGTTGGATTTTTATAATGCTAGCTCATTGAAACAAGTCCATGGGTAGACATGTCACGGACACTAAGATACATTATTATGATTCCGAGCCAACCAGTCTTTGCTCTTTCTCCTTAATGGTCCGTTCTTAGTGGAGAAGCAACAAATACTATTTTGATAGTCTTTGGTTTGACCTGACCAGGGCTTGAACCCAGGATCTACCGCACTCCAGGCAAGCACGCTAACCATTATGCCACTGATGCCGTTTTTCTGTTTACATATTCATTTACATGTCGTAAGAAATTATATTGAAAATAAATATGTAAACAGAAAGTAAAAAACAAGGGGGGGGGGGTAATTTGAGCACCCGTGACCACGTGATCGCTACGTTGGGTTATGGTAAATAAGTTCATTAACGTTCACATTACTATCTTCGGTGCTATTGATGTTGCCAGCTCTCTTATAATTTACAGTAATAATAGTAATAATAATAAGTCATCATAGTGCCAATAGTTCTCTCTAATCAGTAATCAGTAATGATTTGATTTGATTTTTGAAAGCCGGAGTGTCCAGAGAGAACCACCGATCATAGGCAAGCAGCTGTTAAACTTTATCACGTATTTACAAAGCCGGGCGCGAGCCCACGCCGTATTGGTGATAGGCTTGTATGAGTTGTTAGATCCAGCGACTCATTGAGCCACCCGGGCCCGTACTCAGTAATGTCCTTGATCTATTCGGCTTTGTAAATTACAAAAAAGGGTGCACTCGACTCGCAGCCGCAAGTGATAAAGTTTATACCAGTTGCTTGCCCATGGTCGGTGGTTCTCTCCGGGTACTCCGGCTTCTTCCACCACTAAAACTGGTCGCCATGATATAACTAAAATATTGTTGAAAGTGACGTTAAGCACCAACAATCAATCAATCATCTATTCGGAAATGTATACTATTGTTTGTCTCGTTTGTCAATAAAAATAGGAATTCCAACATTCCAATTGCCATTCACCGGATAGGCATTTTTCAAACAGTTGAAATTGAGCTAGATGATACTGTTTTAATTTTAGACGTGGAGGGAGTAATCTCCTCAGCACCTAATATCAAATTAGCTCACAACGAAAAGCAAAAGATTCTATAAGTTATATTGTTCGTTGATAACTCATAAGTACTGACATAGTTTCCTCTGGCCAAGTAAACATGAAGATATGGTCATATTGCATGGATGTGGGATTTTATGCTTGGGGTGTACCCATCGTATTTAGAACAGAGTCTAATGGGTGCGAAGCTCTCCGTAATTACCAGAGGATTAAATGGCTACCAGGCCCGTATCATCCATGATTTTTCAACCGGAAGGATGGGAGTTTGTTTCAACAGATTCGCGATTAGAGATGTTCTTGCAGCCGAGATATTGGGGCTGCTCAAGGCTCCAGGTTTGGAAATATTGGGACAAAATCCTGGATTCTGGCAACTTGCAGGCGCCTAATTTGAATTAACTCAGAAAACACTATTTTCTACACAGCATTTGTTTGATTATCAAGCCCCGAGAAAAAAAACCAGTTAGTAAGTTGACGACTAATCAAATATTATACACATGCAATACACAGAAGTTAGAACCACGGGCTTCAGCTAACACGTGACATTCAGCTGAACCATTAACAAATCTTGACTAGAGTCTGACTAGAGACTCAACATGCTTGGATTATTCTCATTTGTTTATTCAACTTACATCTCTATGCCGAGTTTTGATTGGTTATTACACCATCACGATCTGTGTAACATTACAATATTGTTGACCAGTAAGACTAGAAAGTGTCCTTTTCTAATTAAAATGTAATAAAACAATTCGTTTATCAGGGTTTCCTTCCCTATGATCATACTGGAGTTCATAAACGACAACTGATTTGATTATAACAGGGATTAGTATTAGATGTATGTACATAACGATAAGAGGATTCCAAGTCTGACCTTCTGTACAAAGGTTGGTTTAAAATTTCCCTATGCCTATTGTATCAGAAGAAGAGATTCAAAAGTTATGACAATTGACGCAAAGTGGTGGCAAAAATATGGTTATTGGCAGGGCCTCCAAAAGAAATTTTGCAAGGCGTAACAAGACTGCTTTATGACCCCGGGGAAAGGCTGAGACTTGTAAAGTTTGGATCTGAAACACAGTAAATATATGTTATAATGAAATGATGGCCTTCCTGGTTACAATATAAATGTGAGTGATGATCAACAACCAGAATTTAGAAGTCTTAGTGAATTTTGCATATAGTTATTTTTCTAAATAACTAAAAATAGTTGAAAATACCAAAAAAAAAAATGAAACGTCTCTGCATGGCTAAGGCTATGGGGCCCTTCAGAGATTCACAGGCCCCCTACTTCGCTCTTCCGGCCCCAGGCCGATGTAGCAGCTGACCCCCCCCCCCACCCTCATATACACAGGCCCTGGTTATTGGTATAAATAAATATAACGTTTGGATTCAAGAATATAGGAGAGAGGACTGAGGAGTAGGAATTCAAATTTGGATTGGGAGCGCAGGTACTTTCACATGCCTGAGTCAGAATCTGTCGTCAGGGGCGTAGCTGGAGTTAAAATGAAGAGTAGGCACGAAATCTGCGAAGGTTCTGGTTGCCGCTTAAGACCCCCAGTGGGTCAAGGGCAAAGCCGTGGTAAGGGGTCCAGGGGGACGAAGCCCCCCTCAAGCCCAGCAATTTCAGTGATTTAGAGTGTTTTAAAAGTGACTCAAAAATTGTATTATTATTAAAAATCAGAGGTTGCTGTCCATCAAATCTATATTCTCTTTCGCCAAGCTCATAGTGATGTCATATTCATTACTTTGCATCTTATTAAACACAAATTGCGGTTAGCCAATAAACAATGCAATTAACACTGGATAACACTGGATAATTTGACCAATTTTTAAACCTTTATAACTTTTTTATTTATGACCCGATGTTGGTTCTGTAAAATGATTTATAATTTAGTCCTTTCATATTTTTCAAGCAATTTACATTATTTTATTTTATTTAAGAAAAATAATTTGCTATAAATATTTGAAATACGCATATAAAATTTTGAAAATTAGATATGTTTCATCTCTATAATTTTTTGAATATTTCTAAACAAATTGTACCATCATTTAGCATACGTTTCATATTTTCTGGAACCAAAAGATTTTTTAATCTATCTTTAATAACAAAAAAGTTATGACGAGTTAAAATTGAAAACCCTATTACACTAATGCTGTTTTAACCAACCAGTTTACTAGATACGATAACGTAACCCTCATTCCGCTTGTGCTCCATTTAGGGTTACGAATCGATCTCATTCAACGTATGGGAGAAAATTAAAATTTTCGTTCCGTGAATATTTCAACTTTCTTTTTGCATATCTGGTCATATCTTATTATTCCCAACAATGTTTAAGTAATGGTGATACGAAATAAGTATTACAAAATCTGTTTCTATCTTCAAGACCGGTTTCGTATTTGAAAATTGTTACTTGTCCGCCATAACACCTTACGTAGACTCTCGCAATGGGCGGAGCCTATCCATATATGCCAAATATGGAAACTGTTACTACGAAAAAGTCGGTTTTACTATAGAATTGATCCAAATAAGGATATCTCAAAAACGAGGCAAGTGCGCGTGAACTAGCAACTTGTAAACAAAATGTCGGACAGAAAGAAGATTTCATGCATTCAAATTTTCAGATGGATATAAGTCTACCATGGATTGCTGCAGCGATTATTTAACACCTCAAGGTTTACCTAAATATATTTATCTTTCACCCCCGTTAATTTTTCCAACCACTTACAATGGAATTAGGACAAAAAACCGCCCGGTGTGAATCACTCCGGGCGCTGCTCCCATACGTTGAATGGGATCGATTCGTAACCCTAAATGGAGCACAAGCGGAATGAGGGTTATGTTATCGTATCTACCATTTTACCTGTGCCAGAAACCAGTGACATCACGGCAAAAGAGCCTATTGCGAAAAATATCAAACTCCAAAAGTATAAATATTTACAGATAGTTGTTTAACACAATTTAGAAGGGAAAAAAAAGAATAACATTGTGGGCGGCTATGTTACTGGATGTTCTATTTAAAGGGATATTGTCTACCAGCTGCGTAATTTTTTCATACCCAAAATTATTGTCGATTTCCGTACTGACCTTCATAAAATGATGATTAAAAACCGAATTATTGACGAATACGCTCCGAAACGTTGTTTTTTCGATTAAAAAAGCTGACCATCGTTACCGGAAGTAATTAATTATGCACTGACCTGGGCGAGGCCAACTCTATTTATTTATCTATTTTTATGGCAGTAGCCCGGATGCAGCATGGATATTCAGGTAAGTTTCTATAAAAATTGAGGAAACAAGCTAATTGCGAACCGATATTGTATCTAAAAGACGTAGAGATAAATAATTTCTGTATCAGGAATAGAGTTGAAAGAATGAAAACTACATGCCTTAACATATTCAGTCGATATTTTCACGATAACCATTGAAAACATGCCAGGAGGCACCCCATGGGGCCAAATTGTTAAAGCAACTACTAGAGTTATTTTCGATCGGACTTTTTTGCCGGCCTTAAAAATAACTAAATTAGTTTTTTTCCTCATATAAGTTATGAAGTTGTTCCCAGAGATTTTGATACACATGTTAAATTAATTTATTTTAGCCAATTTTACCGACAATATGAAAACAGAGACATAGAACACAGTGAAATCACAGTCGCTTGAATTTCAATGATTTAAATAAAGGAAGAGTAAAAAATATATATACTATATATATACAATATTTTTTTACCCTTCCTTTATTTAAATCATTGAAATTCAAGACTGTGGTGAAATACATGTCTGATGAAAACGAATGACGTAGCCAGTGTTGATTGACTGGAATGTTTTAGAGAAATTTGGGCTGGATTAGAAACGAAAGAGACCTTCTAATATTCCACAAGACAGTTGCTGGAAAATATTAATGGCAAATTATATGGTACTGACTATTGACTTTGAAGGGGGCTGTGTTTTTTTTAGACATATTTTTTTTTCAGACGCGACAAAAATCATATTCTTTTACATTTGTATTTTCCGGCGAAGTGCCGGAATGATTTTTTTTTCTTTCAAAATTTTGTATATGATTATAGAAAAACTCATTATACTCAGTAGGAAAGCCAGCGTGACAGGAGAGCTCCAAAAGTCAAGTCTCGAAAACAAGGGACGCAACTCTTTTTTGATGAAAAATGACGTTCAACCCTTCGGTTAAAATACGTCGTTTTACAATAAATACGTACGCTTGAAATCAATTAAAATATACGGAATATGTCTATGGATAAAAAGACATTTATTGCATCGCTTCAGTTTTTATTTATATAGTGTACAAACATCGAATTTTGCTACTTGAAGTGGAATCAATTTCATGTACTGTGTCTGTGAAAATGGCAAGTATATGATTATATTGTGAAAATGGCAAGTCGGAATATTTTTTTTTCTCTCCTGTCCAGCCAAATTATGCTTCTCCCATAAAAACAAACAAAAAAAACAAAAAAAAAACGAAATAAACTGGTCATCAGAAAGTCCCACGAGAAAATCTTTCCTTCCAAAATCTAAAATAAGACTTTTTTTATTGCTCTAAACAAAATAGAGCTCATTTTTCTAGATAAATGTAAAATAAATTCGGAAAGTCCAAAATTGTGTATGTTATACACCCCATGATGTAAATACTTTACCTTATTTTTGTCTTTGTAAATTTAATTTTTTCGATATATTTTGAATTATGGAATGATGAATCCACGGGCTGGCCATCTTGCGGGGAGCACAAGATTTTCAGACTTGTGATTATATTGGGTCACAGGTCTATTAACTGGCACCGTCCTTTGGTTCTCCCTGTTTGATGGCCACCCTATGAAATGAACGAATCTTAATATATTTTGTAATCAATATTTTTTATTGTTGGCTTTTTGATACTGTTACTACATTGTATAGTCACAAAACTGTCGTGGCCCATAAGTTCATCCTAATGGCATCCACCCTTGGTGCTTCAAGTAGTCATACTAATTCTTTATTTTAAGATGCATATTTTATCTCCTCCTCAATTGTTACAGGGATCAATACACACCTAGGACTTGGCTTTAAACTAGTGGTGAAAACAATATTGCTGTTTTTGTTTATGTTGTAAAACAATTATATTTTAATTTGCTCATATTGTATATGCTCCCTGTGGGCCCTTGATTGTTGAACCAATAAACTTATGACTTATGACTTATGTAATCAAAACTACATTTTGCCCAAGAACCACAATGTTGTTTATTGTTTCTAAACAGTGCGCATGCTCAAGACGAGTAACATTTATAAGAAGGTAATATGAATAAAATTACATTCCGATAACGATAGTTGTGGGTCTTTCTTGTCAAAAAATCGTATCTTTTGCAGCATAACTCGGTGTTAATCTTCATTTTATGAAGGTTAGTACGGAAATCGACAATAATTTTGGGTATGAAAAAATGACGCAGCTGGTAGACAATATCCCTTTAATAATAAACATATGTACTATATAAACACGATAACAAAATAGACTTAAAAGACAGTAAAACTTGTGTTTAATATATATCTGACAATAAACTATGTTTAAATCAATAAAATAGACGACGAAAATTTAGGTTTTCTGTCTGGTGGAAAAAAAGTTTAAGCATATGCAACGATAACCCTCTATCGTACACAGGCGCTTGTGCGTACAGGCATTTGACCGATGGACCTTAATTTCCCCGTGTTTGCCACGGGGGTACGTATTTTTAGGGCTAGTAACGATGTAGGGCATCTATTTGTGGGTCATGGGTTCACTCCAATACTAGAATGTCTATGTATACTATTAATTACTCGTACTTCCATGCCGACCGTCATTTAAACTGACTTGTTGCACTTTAATTTACAATTTTTATTGATTGCCTTATCGCGTAATCGACAATAAATAAATAAAATTAAAAATAAAAGAATAAAAACGTTGATTATCAACACGAATATGAGGTTTTCTACCGTGGCGTCCACTCGATTTATGATCATTTTCAATGCACTCTAAATAAATCGAGAGTGCACATGCACCCTCCCACGCTAACACGGCCGAAAAAATATGTCGAATGACAGTAATATACTGACACCTTTATTGTTAAATGACTGTACCCAAAATAAAACACCACAAAATTCTCTTTTTTTTGTCATCGACCACTGCTAATTTCTTTTACCGAATAAACCGCCATAACCAATAAACGTTCGCAATGTACGACCACGTGATCACTTCATTTTTCATCAAAGCGGAAATAATATCCGTAAAACGCACAGTGCACAGTTATGTGTGTACACACACAATGAAAATATTGAAAGGATATGACGAATATTTCGTATTTTTACAAGAACATGGAGGATCTCTCTTTCCAGTGGATTAATATGAATGATGCGCTGTTATTTTTAATTATTTTGGATTAGTGTCATATTCAAAATCGATTTGTTTTGTTGTGGTCGGGAGTGTTTCATAAAAATAAGAGGAATAAATAGTGTAACACGTTCAAAATGAGTCAACAAATGGAGGGAGGGATAGACAAAGATTGCAGCGCTCTAGGCATGCTTTTTCAAACCATAATAAACGATATGAGGGTGAGTGACTGACATTGGACAAATAGACAGCATTAAAAATTTAAATGTCCAAATATTAAAAGTAATAAAACCCCCTTTCTGTTGTCGTGTTGACAAGTTCTTGTCAAAATACAAATATATGTAATCTTATCCTTGTAGATACAGATGCTTCGAGTCAGATTACTAAGTGACCGATGTTGCATCTTGCATTCAGTTAAATTAAATAGAAAGCGAATGTGTAAATTGATTTGCTTTATTATGATGTGATCACGTAAACGATATTTCTGGTACATTTTGATGACATTGTTAAAATTATTGTCCATTGAATAGATCTATGATTACATTAGCACTATAGCTGAGCAAATAATATTGGTTTATTAATTTTTAGCACAATTTCTCAAAAAGTGAACATTCAACAAGTTATGCCATGGTTTTACATGGTAACTGATCATTTAATTATTTAAAGTAATATGAAACGAGTTTTTGGTGAACTAAACATCTTCAAAAATATTCTTGATATGTTTACATTCCCTAAAAACTAAACCATTCGTGCATGTTTGAGGACGAAAATCGCGATCATCTGTGATTAAGAACAGAAAATCATTCCATCTCGTACGTGTTTTTTCAAGACAATGGCGGCTAATTAACTTTCGGATGCACCGTTCATCACCAACGTAAACAACGATGGATGCTGAGGTGAGCACATGTATCATTCTGGTTTTGAAAGAAGTTAAATTTCTTGCCTTGCAAAGAAATTCTTTCATGTATGTTTTATTTTTAATCGTGGATTGAATGGAAAATAATGGAATGTAAATCGAAACCAAAATGATGTTACCTGTCAAGAAGAATCTTGGCCACTTCAGAATTTGTTTCCAGACGAAGAGCGGTCTTTATTTCCATCCAACGATCATATTCATCTCCACTATATATTCTGTTTTTGTTTAACTTAGCATTCACTGCTTTTTTTGTTTCTTTTTCTGGCAGAATCGCTCAATTTACGCTTCGGACCTGGCTTCAATTTTTTTGCCTCCGACATTTTCTTCATCAACACTATAACGGAGCATGCGCACAATCTCTACCGAATGAGTTCAAATCTGAGGTCAATAGCATATGATTTGCATCATTGTCCGGGTAGCAAGAATTATCGAAGACAGAATAAAATGACGTTTTCTTCTGAATTATACATCGTACAATGTAGCTCTCAAAAAGTGAATGGTTTATGCTTTTTATATATTTAATCTTTACATATATCAGAAATTTTTAGAAAACTGAAAATAATGATTTTGGCATTTCATATTACTTTAAGCATGATGGATTGATGCACAATCTTAAAGAAAATGATGGTGAAACATTTAATCTCATTGAGAATATACTTCCCAAGACATTTTCTACTCTGTATCTTAGACTGGAGATACAGAACAGAATCTGTCTTCGGAAGTGTACATGTAGTCTCAACGAGATTATGGAACATGGTGAACAGAAATTGATAATAGGGGTCTTGTAACCGTTAATGAGAAAATACTTTTTGCTGATCACATTTCACAGGAAAGTTTTTTTCATTATATGCTTCACGAAAAATAAGAAACCTAAAATAATTGACAACTAGAACCTTTGATTATTTCATCGAGGTTGATATCTAATGTTTCTTGACACTCCAGTAAGGATGAGAATGGGGTATAATGTATAGAGATTGACAATAAATTGTTGCTCAAAATTATTATAGCGATAACATTTTCTTTAAATTATTGCTAATGGTAGCTTGAAAAACAGATTGACGATTCAGCTAACGGTAGCTTGAAAAACTGAGATTGACGAATCACGAAAACATTCAGATCATTATAGCGCTAACAGTGGTGAAAATACATTTGTAGGCAGTTTGACGGTAAAGACAAATTCCACTCTACTTAATTCCACAACGTTTCGTCCTGTCCTTTGATTTCTCAATTTGACTATATACATGTATCTAACTGTCAGGTCCACTGTCCTCACAATGAGCACCGGTCCACCGACCCAAGAAAAAAATATGAAGACCAGTAAAACTTTGTTCGAACCAGTAAATTTCTCATATAAAATAAATTTGAGCCCGGATGGCTCAATGAGTTAGTAGTTGCAGGGGTGTGGAATTGCCATGCCCGACTCGCCCAACTCGTACATAGAACCTGCCAGATTTTCCTGGCTAGCTTGTCCGGGGACAAATAAATATCAACAAATAAAAATAATTTCTTATTAAAGTATTCTGGAAAGACAATTTCTCAAATGATATTATATCGTAAAATATTGACGGTTATATAAATGTTTTATGTGTGTTTTTTTTTATTGGAAACCATCGCGTCAGTGGTTTTCCGAAAGCAGCTAAAAATGACCAGAATTGTACAAGTTCTAAGTTGAGTATTACGACCCGATTGCAATGATAATTGTACTGCATTTACTTAACGAAAACCGGGATCGTGTAAAAGGTTTTTATTGATATTCCGAATGTGACGTTTCCCTGCTTGTCCATGGCTTTTCGTAAAAAAAACAGGGCCTAACATCCGTGAACATACATTGTATAATACAAATCGGGTTGAAGTCGTTACAATGGATAAATATTTAATTATAAAAAAAAGGCTGGAATGGTTCTGTTCACAATGAGAAAGTTAACAAACGCTAAACTCTAGCGGGAAAAGACACATAATTTGTGGAAAAACACCCAACAGCGGCAACGGACTGTTCAGTCAAAGTGGCTAGCCGATTTCTCATGGCTACTGCTGGATTCTGATATTGTCTCATATTGCAATATCTACAGGAAATATTTTGATTTTGCTGACCGGAAATCATTAATGTTTTTTTGTTGCAAAATCGTGGACAGAATGGATACTTATCTTCCCATGCCCATGGAGACACAACTAAAACGGTTTGATGGATAAAGCCATTGTCAAGGTTAATAAAAAATTAACTTGATTGATATGAGAAATTTGTTCAACACAGCTTATTCTGTATCTAAAAACAACCGACTGCACATTCCTATCTGAAATTCAAATTTAAAATGGTCTTCATTTGGGCAGTGATCACTTAGACAGGGGTGTTTGTGTTAACATTTCAAATTTTATGCAATGATGTAATAGAAAATATAAACAAGTTCAATTTACTTTCTTTTTAGTTAGCAACTGTGTTTGCAAGTATCAAATGTTTATAAAAAAAAAAACAATAAAAAAAAAACAGGACAAGTAGGATTTTGTCCGGACAAGTAACTTTTTTCAGATAACTTGCCCAGGGACAAGTAGAATATTTCAGTATTTCCACACCCCTGAGTTGAATTACCTAACAACTCGTACAAGCCTATCGCCAATACGGCGTGGGTTCGTGCCTGGCTTTGTAAATTACAAAAAAGAGTGCACTCGACTCGCAGTCGCAAATGATAAAGTTTACCAGTTGCTTGCCCATTGTCGGTGGTTCACTCCGGGTACTCCGGCTTCTTCCACCACTAAAACTGATCGCCATGATTGATATTGCTGAAAGTGCCGTTGAATGCCAAAAATCAATCACATAAAATAAATTCAAAAATTTGATTTGGACCAGTAATTCAAATTTTCATTCGAGGATGGTGTCCACTTTTTTCCCGAACCATCATTGCAGGGTTTCATATGACAGAACTGTTCTTTTAATGAAACGTCTGATTTCCATTCACTGGATCCAAAAAATACAACCAGTGGCATACAAAATGTATAACTATCAGTACATTGTATAGTTCACTTGTACACACAATCTTATTAATATTGTAGTTTGTACAAAGAACAACCCTAGGATACAACTGAGAATCTAAAGTTAAACATTTATTGATTTAAGCTCCAATGGAAAATAAAAAAAAAACCACTTTCTTAAGTACCAGGATTGGCAAGAAGGGAAATGTACATGTATCATATGTAATGAATTAGTGGTGCACAGGTCATCTGTCTATATGATCATCTGAAATATTGTCATCTTTCAAATTATTTAGAGGGCCCGGGTGGCTCAGTGAGTTAGGTCGTTGGATCTAACAACTCATACAAGCCTATTACCAACATGGCATGGGTTCACGCCCGGCTTTGTAAATTACAAAAAAGGTGCACTCGACTCGCAGCCACAAGTGATAAAGTTTACCAGTTGCTTGCCTATGGTCTGTGGTTCTCTCTGGGTACTCCGGCTTCCTCCACCACTAAAACTGGTCGCCATGATATACATGTAGCTGAAATATTGTTGAAAGTGGCGTTAAAACACCAAAAATCAAAAATTCAAAATCAATCAAATTATTTAGAGCGACTCAAGGGCATTCTGAGGGGGCAGAAGAATGTTGGACTTAGAGATCGGGATGCTGCTCTCTCCATTTCCCTGTAGCTACGACTTGGCATGTACCATGTCCATGATTACTCTGGGGGTACTCCCAGTCAAGCCTATCACCACTTGTGAGTTTGTTTCCCAATGCCGAAGTGTAAAGATTGTCATTTTCTTGTAGAAAGTCTGTGTTTTCTCAGTTGAATATACAAAATGTACATACATGTACAGTACACCCGGTTTCTATGAATAAAACTAACTACTACAAATCTACAATATAACTATAATATTGGGGGAAAGTGGTGTTATAAACACCTTTAAAGTTAATCAATCAATCAATCCATCACAATTAATAAAATTGTATGTACTGTACAATGTATATGTGTTTTACAAGTAATACAGAAACTTTGTCTGGGTTCTGGTGAAGGTTCCTGTAGGTCTCATACCATCCCTCTTAGCACATCATCCAATGATAGATAGGGGGAGTCCTCTCAATGTGGGGAAGGGGGGTTGCCGGGTTATAATGCAGAAAGCCTGACCTTGGATCATAGTGGGTAAAGTGTTTGGAGAGTGTCATACTTCCTGCATCCTAAAGATATCTTAGCCTTTCTTATGTACATTTTGATCAAAAGTAGGTCACTAGGTGCATTGTAGCTGCTACAAAAGACTATTTTTTTAAACTATTTTTTTTGTCCCTACCATCTTTCCGTACTTTTTAAGTGGCTGTCAAATCGTTGACACGGTTGACCCATCCCTTCCCTCAGCCTGAATATAGCTGAAATACAGCAACGTTGGAAATCCAGGGCATTCCACAGCAAATTACCCGTCTAATTGCATTTTCCTCCAGCTACTTTCAGTTTGTTTTCAAAAATGAAAATGTCAAAGTGAAAGTAAAATATGACTTTGTTTTGCAGGATGATGATCAAACCTACTCATGAGGTCACCTCTATTAAGCAGTCATCTCAGCCTATATTAAGAGGTCACCTTTATCTTGTTCTGTCATAGAAAATTTTATATGAATTGAACCTCTTATAAGAGGTCACCTGTCTTATAAGGCCAGTTTTTCTTTGTCCCAAAGGTGACCTAATAATACACCTAGGTTTGACTGTATAAATATGTATGTATTTAATTAATAGAAAAAAAACACTTGACTTGTTAGTATGTTCACCTGTTTGACCTGTAGGTAAAAAGATTGATCACAATGAATTACTTTATCAGGGTAATTTAATATGACAAATATTATTTTGATGTAGATCATAGAACATTGACCTTGAAGTGAAGAAGGTGCCTACATGTACAATGTATGTCAGTAGGTGGATATATTGAGAAGAATTAAATTGAAATAAATTTATTACAAGTCCTTGACAGAAAAGATGTCACAACAAATAATATACATGTACCAAATATAAATGGAATACATCAAATACATGTACTTATATATTAAAGTAATAGAATACTTGTACATGTATATTTTTGTACATGCAGTACAATGTAGTAATTGCAGTAATATTTATATTTTTTCCATTTATAGCTACAGTGTATTATCTACCTGTATTTTGTATACATGTCTTCCTTAGAGCAGCCCCTAACCAATATATTTTTGTGCTTATAGTTTCAATAAAAAGAAATTGTTTTGGGGTGTTCTTTTTTTTTTCTTTTTTTTTTTTTTTAATTCAAAAAGTGTTTTTTTTTGTGATTGATGATGAAAAAATGATAGAAATAGCCCTTCTACCTGGCTACCCACAATAACATGTAAAAATTGTGTGTCTGTAAACCAAGAATTATTTTAATTAAGTGCCTATGCTTGCTAGACTCTTACAATAGTCATAAGTCATCATAAGTTTATTGGTTCACCAATCAAGGGCCCACAGGGGGCATATACAATATGAGCATATTAAAATATAATTGTTTTACAACATAAACAAAAAAGATTATATTCAGCACTATCTTTGGTAGCCTTTTCCACAGATCTGTCACAATTCACAGTCTCATTGAAATGGCATATTGACAAACATGTTATTGTATACTCCTGACCTTAGTTGTTGAACTTGAGCTACAAATGTATTAATGTACATTATACACAAAATGTATATAAAAATGTACTTGTAAGTTGTATGTTAAAATTTGAATTTACTGATCCATAATAAAAACTGAAAAATTCACTGGTCTTAGGCCAGAGGACTGGTGCTCATCGTGATGACTGTGTTTTGTCTACTGTTGATGCAAGAGTCGAATTAAACCTATATGCCATATAGTATGGTAATAATATAGGTTTCTCAATTTGGGAATAGCGGACAAACTGCATAATTTTTCAGTTAATTTAAACATATTTTATTGTCTAAATAATGTCAATGACAAAAGGATCAGACACAAGTTTTTCAACTTAGTATTGTCTTCTCCATAATGTTTCAGTTAAAAATAGTCACTCAGTACTAAGACTTTTTGTAGGAAAATGAACAAAAGCACAGGGCATATTATGATTTCATTTGAGGAACAAGAGAAAGCAAAGCCAGGCAAAACAAAGTACTTCTTAAATAAATGATTTACAAAGCAGCAACAGATTTACAACCCTCCCTGTTTCAGTATTTTTAGCTGATTTATATTAATTAAACGAGGCCATCATTTGGGAGTCCCCTAGTGTTCAAAATAGAACCAAGCTTGTTAGAGATGATTCTTTGGTTAATTGAGTTAGGTTTATGGTGTTTCAAGCCACTTTCAACAATATTTCAGTTATATCATGGCAGAAAACGGAGTACCCGAAGAAAACCACCGACCTGTTGGAAGTCACTTCACAAACTTTATCACATAGTGTATCAAGTTGACCTTGCCATGAACAGGATTTGAACTCAAACCGTTAATGGTGATAGGCACTGATTGCATACAATGTAGATAGTTATAAATCCAACTACGGTACCATTATTCCATACGATCATGACCACGACGGTCCCTGTTGGTTTATTGGTAATTCAGACTTGCACTGTTAACAGAAAGCTTAAAATATAATTAAAGTGTCATGAATTAGGCATTACATCATACATGTACATGTACATTGTATACTAGATAATTTGCCAAATCTTAAATCATTTTAACTACATGTATTTATATGTGGCTTGTCACTGTAAATTTTGCTGTATACATGTATGTCCTACAGTGTAGATGTACAAAATGTATATTTAATTGTGGTAATCAGTAGACTACCCACTGGGACATTTGTAGCCTTATCATCATGTATATTATACACATGTACATGTATTGTTACACATGTATGTATAAGAGAAACAGTCGGAGACAGGAAGTAAGAACTACCAAATTAAAAAAAAAATCAAACATTTTTATATAATATGGGAATTGAAATAATTTCTTATCTATCTTGTGATAAATATTACTATCATATAGTCTAAAAACAAAATATATATTGATTTTCAATATGTACAAATGTAAATGAAATATTGGAGGGAAATAACAATAATTGAGTGAATTTATTGATGTCAAACTACCAATTTAACCATTAAAACAATCAAATTGCCCATTTATTTATAAAACAGGTTTTTCTATCATGCACAATATTTCTTTCTGAAATTCTGTGTATTGCTTTGCTTAACAATTCATTATTACTTCCTGTAACACAAACAAATATTGTGAGATTTTCAAACTGGAGAATATAATTGTCAGAAATTTCACACCACAGAAATTACGGGTTATATGGTAGTCAAAATAAAATTTAAAATAAAAAAACATGCTATAACTGAAAATCTGATAAATATTAAATGAAATTGATAATTAACCTATTAAACTGAAAACAGTAAGTCTGTAAGATACAAGTTTATAACTATTTTTAGAATATTATTGATCTCTTCCCACATAAAGACACTAGAAAAATCATAGCAAAAAAACAGAATTAATTAGTTCCTATAGAAACTGGAAGATATGTAAAGATACCCAGATCTAGAGATCAAAGATGATGTTTAATGGTGTGTAGATCTTCTTAATTTTTAACCTCAAAATTAATAATTATAAAAAAGATGTACAATGTACAAGAGAATACAACATGTCCCAATACACATGTACAGCACACTGACACATGTTCACAATACACATGCACAGCACACATGTTCACAATACAATGTATTATACACATGTTCACAATACACATGCACAGCACACATGTTCACAATACAATGTATTATACACATGTTCAAAATACACATGTATAATACAGATGTTCACAATATGCAGGTATAATACACACGTATGTATTATACACCTGCTGATGAGGATGACATGTTCAATGCAGTTTGCCCCACTGGATAGTTTGATTTATCAGTGCTTTGTTTTTAAACGATCGAAAATCGTTTAATGTTAGTGCTCGTGCAAACCGGAAGACACTGCTTTACACAACATGTGTCGCAACCTTCTGCCCAGACAAAACTATAGTCCATATAGAGTCAATTGTAAGAGGGCGAGTAACTTAAATATCAGAAAGAGCATGCATACAACATTCATATATTATAATACCCCCTCAATATCGGGTACGTGTATGCATGTTTGCTCATCTATCAGTATTTCTTTGTTGCAAAGCGGATTTTGCGGATGGATATTTCAATATCTAGAAATTGATATTTTGTTTGCAGCGCACGCCCTTGTCCGAGTGACGCCTGCCCTTTGTGACTAACGTGGATGTCTTTTTCGTAAACACAAGTGCCCTTTTTATATGTGTTTTCATTTTTTGTCGCTTATATGTCGCCAGTTTGGTTCACGTTTCGAACAACTGTTTCATGTTTACATTGTAGCACCCCCTATCTAATTTGAATATGTCAAAGTTAAATTTAGAACATTAACTAATGTAACGTATATCGATCGATTTTCTGATTAGATTTCACGGTAATTATAAAAATTCGAACTTTGAAATTCATATCATTCACAATGCCTTCCCGGAAAAGACGTTTGAAAGAAAGTGGCAAAGGAAAACAAAAGTTTGACATCGTATTTTTCAACTTCGTAAGTCGATATAAAAAATGAGTTATTTCCCTTTGTTATACATTTTTTCTTGAAACAAACCAAAATTAACAAAATCTAATATGCCATTTACATTATTTTATTATCAAAACACAATAAAACCACTTAAGTTTAATCTGAAATAAAAACCTGTCTACTTAAACTGAAACAAAGACAATATTTAGCAACAACCAGTTTTATACATTACCTGTAGTAATAACACACATG
>MJUT01055041.1:322632-348241 GCA_002080005.1 Gigantidas platifrons
TTTTTTTTCTTTTATTTCTTTTTTTATTGTTTGTCGCGATCTTCTCACTCGCACTCTAGCTTAAAATATTTTCAGCCATAAATTAATGTTTCAAAAAATTCGAATTTTTATTGGCACTAAAAAACGCCCGATGGAGGGTCAATGGCTACAAATAAAATAAACAGTAATGAAATATACAATACCTATAAAACAAACGAAATTAACCGCCTCCTGTCCTCAGTGCTTATCAACTCTGTTAAAAAGGAGCCCAGCAACTTCACTTGTTCCCTCAGTACCGGGTTTGATATTTTGTTTAGTTTCTCAATTGAAGTTTCATTGTTTTCGAATATAAAATATGACAAAAACATGGCAAATCGGACCTGTTATTTGTCAATTTCGGGCATTTATGGGTCCTTTTCTATCCATAACTGCTTTATTTTGATGAAGTTTGGTTCATAACATCTCCATTTCGGTCCATTTTGGTTCATTATGTCTCCATTTCGGTCCATTATTACTCCATTTCGGTTCATTTCGGTCCATTTAGTTTGGTTCATAACATCTCCATTTCGGTCCATTTTGGTTCATTATGTCTCCATTTCGGTCCATTATTACTCCATTTCGGTTCATTTTGGTCCATTTCGGTCCATTTTGGTCCATTTCGGTCCATTTTGGTGATTAGACTACCCGGTTACAAAGGACCATGTGTGATATTGTCTTTACAATTTACTTGTTAATTTTAGCTGTTACAAAGGACCATGTATGATATTGTCTTTACAATTTGCTTGTTAATTTTAGCTGTTACAAAGGACCATGTGTGATATTGTCTTTACAATTTACTTGTTAATTTTAGCTGTTTCAAAGGACCATGTGTGATATTTTTTTGTTTACAATTTACTTGTTAATTTTAGCTGTTACAAAGGACCATGTGTGATATTGTCTTTACAATTTACTTTTTAATTTTAGCTGTTACAAAGGACCATGTGTGATATTGTCTTTACAATTTACTTGTTAATTTTAGCTGTTACAAAGGACCATGTGTGATATTGTCATCACTTTGTGTCTGTTGTCTCTCATGATGCACAGAAACTGATTACAGAAACCACTTGATCAATTGGAATCAGACAAATGCTACAACATTACAATGTTATTTGCATGTTCCTTTATACTACATGATATTTATTCCTATTTATAAAGAAAATCAACATGTGTACTTTCTGACAGAAATAAAAAATATCTTCTCAGTAAACTGCATGGATTTATAGTACTACCAGATTACTGGCCATGTGTATATTATTGATTAGAAATTCAAGATGACAGAAAATACAAATGCTGATTGGAAAACACATAAAACAAACTTCTTAGAAACCTTGATTGATCCCATACTGTATTTGAATGAGGATTACAAAAAAATGTAACTGGTCATTTACAAAGGTGCAAAGGTCAATATGTTTTTTTTTTTTGTAGAAGGGAATCAATATAAATGATGGCTATCTCTAGGATATTGTTTGACATACGGTCCATAGAAAATCCATAAAAAGCTTCTTCAGAGGAACTGAATTGTTGAATTATACAAACTACTTGCATGATCTTTGGTTTTTCCCTTATTTGAATAATAATCCAACATGGCCACCATGGCAGGTCCCCTTCTTGGAAAATACATTTTAAATATTTAAGCATAAACTTGACTTGCATGTTAGTTACTTGTGTACATGTGTTATTCTAAAGTTAACAACAGGAAATCATTGTGAGTTGTACAATGTACATGAACATTAAAAAAAACCCCAAATATTACTGAATTTAAAAAAACCAACTGAATTTTTTAGGTTCTCTCTTGAGATGCATGATAACTATATATAGGTATTCAGTTTTATACAGTATACATGTATATGAGTATACATTGTATTTGTAAATGTATCTCTCCAGGTGCAGGGATCAAATTTAAAGGTAATGGGCATTAATTGCATAGGAACAAATGTACTGGTACATATGCAGATCTGTAAATCAAATTACCATATGATCATGACTTTTGTTATAAGAAAGTTTTATTGTAATGTAGTTACCAGTAGATGCAGTGAATGGTTATAAATGCAGTGTTTACAACAAATGCTGAATAGTAAGATGTGTTCTGCGTCAGATCACCATGATATAGCTGAAATATTGTTGAAAGTGGTGTTAAACATCATAACCCCCTAGCCCTATAAATTCAGCGATACATTTTGTATTTTTAAGTTGGAATAGTCCTTAATATATTTATTATTGCAATCTTTTTGTTTTATTTCAGAGCAACACTAGCAGCTATTGGAGGATTTTTAGATGCTTTCCAGAAAGTTGCTGACATGGCGACAGGCTCACGAGGTAAGATTGCATCAAGAGAATTAAGAGGAAAATATTTAATGAAATATGACTTGGATTGATGCTACAGTATGTGGGGAGTGAGTACAGAACACATGTGTTATTTGTACTTTTGACTTGCAGCTGCTAATTCATCAGCCAGACCCATAGCCTATAGGCATGCATATGCTGACTAATATTTCGTTCCTATTTATTGCCAATTCATAATTATCAATTAAAAATATTTTGCAGTCCTAATTTATTTGAACCTTAATGTAGCTTTTCAGCTAGCCTTGTGTCAGATAACTATATGTTCCATTTGATTTTGATAAAGACCTGATTGTATATGTAATACGCTGTCACAAAGTACAAATGCATTAATATACTGTATTTGTTTGGTATATTATGCAATTTGAAATCCGAGAAATGAAAGTCTCTGGTTTCGTCTGTTGGCCTTTCTAACATTAAGTACACATTTTTTTTTATGTCAAGTGTAAATTTTTATAAAGCATTTGAATTCTTTATTACTGCAGAGATTCAGACCAGGTTATTTATATAGAAATATTAATTATTTTATGTGTTTCTCATGTTAGTAGCTGTATATTGCTTTACTCCATTAAAAAGTCAAACTGACAACTTCACGTGATGCTCTAGCCTCTGTCCATTCCCTCAGGATGATGGGAAATTTCAAAGAACTTTTGTCTGTAGTGTACCGGTAATTGAGTTATTTCCATATGAACTTAAAGGATGGTAAATGGGTTTTTCATGATAACTAAATAATAAACTAAAAATATAGGTCATCGAGTGTGTTCAAAGATTTAAATGAATTTCAGAAGAGTGACTTGATTGGTCCATTTCTAGTTTGTCCTTGAACTTCAACAGTCAAAGGAGATACACATATATATACAATGTATATTTGTTGTAGTTAATAATACATTAGTAAGATAGAGATCACTTTCCAGTAAATTACAGCTCTCTATGTGATATCCTTGATACTGCCAATTGTACCGAAAAATACATCAGGAAATGAAATAAATCTATTGCCCATGTTGAATTTCATTACATTGTAATGTGATCAGTAAGATAATGTCAATGGGAACTGAAGGAAATTGACATGGAAATCAATATAGATCTTGAGTTTGTCATGTACAAAATAGAGGTTTGGATGAAATACTGTGTTTGAAGGGCTATTTATGTTACATATAATTAGTAAATGAAGCATTCCATGGAAGAGGTTTTTAGTATTAGATCAGGATGCTGTGATTTACATGTTGTATAGCTATGTTATATAGAAGTATCAATATACTTGTCTCAGATAATTATTGTAAATTAATTTTGACAGCTCAATTAAGCATTTAATTAATCTTTTACTGCTGATCAATAGGACAATTTACAATATCCACACAATTTTTTTATGAGAACATGTTCTACATCAAGGTACAATGTACCCTCTACATCTACGTTTATTAGTAATATATAGGTATGTACAGTCAAACCTGCTTTAGTGACCACCTCTATTAAGCATTAACTCGGTCCTTACGATGATCACTGGAGTGGTCCTCCGGTCCAAGAACAGTAAAACTTTGTTCGGACCAGTAAATTTTTCAATTTTTATTTAGATATATATATACATTTTGTTTTATATGTAAATAAATTCAAGAATTTAATTTGGACCAGTAAATTCAAATTTTCATTTTGAGGACTGTTAACTTGTATAATGTGATTTTGATTTCCCTTCACAGTGCATTTCATATACAATGTAAACCTGTATTAAGTGATCACCTGTCTTATGTGACCATATTTCAATGTTCCCTTGGAAGGTCACATAAAACAGGTTTGACTGTATATGAATATGATATTTATGTACCTAAACTTGACTTCTGAGTGAGTGCGTGTGTTACTGTTGTTTATCAGTAAGTGAAGAATTTTTCAGCTACACTGACATAAATACATGTATATATACATTGTATATACAGTGTGGGAAACGAACGCTCGCCAACTCGCCAAGGCGAGTTGAAATGTCGGGTGGCGAGTACAATCCACTTTATACTCGCCGGTCTGGCGAGTAGGAACTTGAAAACGCTCGCCACGATAACTGGTATACAGCTTTAAAATACCATAGCTCCCAAACAGTTAAAATATATGTTAACTGTGTCATTTATCCAACATTTTATTAATCATTGCTCGATAAGAAAACATTACATCATGTATCGTATCTATCTTTACATCCAACGTTGGAGATCATGACACTTTCTCTACAGAAAAATTAAGTATACAATCCCGACCCGCATAATTTTGCCAAGGTCGATTTCACGATTAAATGAAATATTGTTTCATAAAAAATAGATGTGATGACTTTTAAAATTAATGCAAATACAATAATTTGGTTTTGAAATATTTCAAACGAATTCGTAGCGAAAACCTACGCGAAAACAAAAAGTTAAATATGTGTCGGAACCAGATTTGACATACATGTTTTATACCGCGTATCAAAACTTAAAAGTCTGTGCTTCCGTACTTGATGAAGACGAAGACAACGAAATTGAGGAATAAGAGATCAGTGCAGCTCTTAAGAGAGTGTTGATCCTTTTTGACCAAGTTAATGACTTGTCAAAATCTGCAAAATAAATTGTTGAACATTACTGTATTGTTTATTTGGTATTTGTTGGCGAGTTTAAAAAAAATGTCATTCTCCAAACATGGCGAGCTCTATTTCATTTTGGCGAGTACTTGTTTCAATCCACTCGCCATTTTGGCGAGTGTTTGAAAAAAATGGTTTCCCACACTGTATATACATGTATGTACTGGTACTTCAAAATTGAAAGATAAAAAATGTTAAGTTATGATTATTTTATGAAAAAAAGTTGAAGCAGTGATGGTCAACAACTCCACCATTAATAACTAAACTAACAATAACCTCTCACCTTAAATCATTAGACATAAAAAGGACATAACACATACTTCTTGTAAACTCTCACTGTATATCAATTTTGTAATGAAATGGAAACAGTGTGATCAGTGATTTTAGACTTCTTTTAGCTCTTTGTTTTTTTTTGGTTCACGTTTATATTTTATTGTGTAATTTGAACCGCCACGATATTATAACTGAAATATATCAAGGTATCAAACACCATAATCCACATGTAATTTGGTTAATATCATGATTGATGTAAACTTCACCCAGCTGCAGTACTAATCCACTGGTACAACTTCGTGAAACTTGAATAAGACATGATATTGATATTTATTCCTACATGCAGAGTCATACTTGGTTAACATTAGCTTATTCATCTACTGTTTACATCTAGGTGATTAAGTACAGTGTACATCTGGGTGTCAGAGCTCCAGATAAGCTGCGTTTTTGCGTGATTACGCGAATAAAATTAACAAAAACCCAATTTTTCTATTTCCTTTGCGTTGTTGAACCCAATTCCATCCAGATATAACCCTATTCTTCGTTTAATGAGTGCTTACTTCATTCATTCATTTTTATGTAGTTGCGTAATTAAAGCATATCGTATGATTTCTGTTGCGTGACATTTTACTTTCTCTTTCACTCGTCAACACTCGTAAGATTACAAATCTCCCGAGGTTTGCCGAACAAAATAAATTCTGGTTCCCTGCTAGAATTTAGTCTTGTTTGCCTTGAAATTAATTTTGTAGCGGTTTCAGTCTATTATTATGAATCGTCGAGGGAGGAAGAAAGCCCCTTTACAGGCGAATCATTCTATCGCTAATTATTTAAAGACAGATTCAAAAGCCATGGTTACACGAATTTTAGATACACTGATTGAAAATGCTGTAAATCATAGCAAAATTGTTGCAACAGAAATCATTGATGATATCTTCCCCATATCTTTTCATTAAGAACTTTAAAAGTTCATGATTTGAAAGATTTTAAGGCAACTGGATTCACACTATATATACAGGTATGAATGTTCAGACCAAGTCTTAAACTGTGAATGTTCAGTTTTTGTGAACTATGAAAATATAATACTCCAATGGCGAACATACAATCAATGCAGTAACCAGCAGCAATATTAAAAGAATACAGTATAATGTACATCAGGAGAATAAAACTGGATGTATACATTTTCAATGCCTGATATACCTGCAACAAAAAAGCAATGCATGTCATGTACAGAGATTAAAGACCCAATTCAATTTATTCATGGTGGGTAAAAAACCCAATTGAATCTTATTCTGGTGGGTGAAAAATTTGAAGTAAAACAGTTAAAAAGTAGATCACCCAATGGAAATGCTAAACAGGTGAGTTAAAAACCCAATTTAAGAAACCTTATCTGGAGCTCTGTGTAACATTGATATCATATTCTGTTGATTTGACATGGAAAGTTAACAAGACACACACATCTATAGAACACTTTAATTTGCAATTGAATAATGCTGTTATATTATATGTGTATGTTGTCATTGTTGGTGTTGTTGATTTCTGTTCAGTAAGATTTCAGCTATATGTGTGTTGTCATTGTTGGTGTTGTTGATTTCTGTTCAGTAAGATTTCAGCTACATGTATGTGTGTGTTGTCATTGTTGGTGTTGTTGATTTCTGTTCAGTAAGATTTCAGCTATATGTATGTTGTCATTGTTGGTGTTGTTGATTTCTGTTCAGTAAGATTTCAGCTATGTGTATGTTGTCATTGTTGGTGTTGTTGATTTCTGTTCAGTAAGATTTCAGCTATATGTATGTTGTCATTGTTGGTGTTGTTGATTTCTGTTCAGTAAGATTTCAGCTATATTGTACATTGTATTATTGTATATTGAGGAGGAGAACAAGTTCAACAATAATATTTCTAAAATAAACATATATATCTGAGATAGCAACTCATCTGTAGATCGTGAGTGATAGACTCGTCACTTTTGTTTGGGATTCTTTCCATTTTTTAGAAGTAAAAAATAACAAAGAACGCACTAGTGGGACTTTATCCTAGTACAAGGATCTCTAAATTAAAAGGGAGGAATGGGACAATTATATGTGAATGACCTTTGACTGGAGAGTTGGTCGGACTAAAATTTAACCTTTTGTAGGGGCTTCAATGCACCTACTCTTTTTCAAAATATACAAAAGCTGTCTTTAATATGCGTGGAGCATGGAATTCTCCTAACATGTTACCCACTATGCCATATGGTCCACTGTTGGACTTTCCATATTAAAATTTATAACTAACCCTCATCGAGAGGGCACCCAGATCATCTGGCGATCTCTCAACTTAGGATACACTGTACAGCTTTGTAGGTTGAAACCTGGTAACCATCCTCAGTAGTTAGTACCCAACCTACTTTAAGAAAAAGGAGGACCAAAACCATAAAAGAATAAAAATAATATTTTATATCAAACTATAGGAGTAAGTACATGTATACAAAATGTATATTATATTGTAATTAAAAGAACAGGCTATATATTTGTGTTTGGTTAAAATTTTGTAACAACTCAAATATCTTATATTTTGTGTGTGAATTAGAATCATTTTTGGTAGTTATTGATCTATGTTGCATTGTTAGTGAGAAAAAGAGCACAGCAGCTGATTAATTTAATGCTAAAAACTGTTGATTGATTTCTTTGGATGCTGGTATGATTTTCCATATATGTAAATGTGATTGAACTTTGACCCTATATACAATGGTGCTACAAGAAATAGCCTACTGCTATGTATAATATTAATATAGTGTGTAGAAAGTGATAGAAAGAAGGACTGATTGCTATAAACTACATGTATACATAATTATATAGAATTGATTTAATACTCTGCAACACTTGTCACATGTATCATCATGGTGATGGATGGAATATTTACCATCAGCCTCTGCTCAGTCATTGTCTTCTTTGTGTTTTGTATGTACTGCATTGGGTTAAAGGAATTGCTGTAGTATGTGGAAATATAACATCCCTGATTAATAACCTCTCTATTTTTATTTTGTAAAGTTTAAGGTTTGATTCTGTTTTGGTTCTAATCTAGATGTTTGAGAGCATGTATATACATAATGATAAAGGACTGATAGGACTACAGCATTGAATCAATTCCAACAAAATAAAATCAGATGAAAAATTAACTGTTCACACAAGTACATTTGTATGCAAAAAACTGAAGCACCCATTTTTGCACATGGGGCCTCTTGTTTGGAAATGGATAGGGCAACAATATCTCAAACACCTTTATTTTATGCCAACAATCTTTGTGTTAAAAATTCAGAAGGGTCAGTGTATATACATGTACATGTAGAACTAAAGTGGTGGTACAGAACCATTGTGTCTACAAATGGAGGACAATGACAGACCCATTACATAATATGACAACAAACTTTTTGGAGTTGTAAACAAATGAAAGTATAATTAAATACAATTTATGAAAGGGAATAGCGGTTCAGTTTTACACAAATTGTTACAATGTTTGTTCCATAAAGCTTAAAATCAAACAAGATCAATTAAAAAATTAATTTTAAATTAAAAAAACCGAAGGGAAAAAAATGTCACAAAAAAATGCTGAAATTTGGATGCTTTTTAATAAAAAAAAAATTTTAATAGAAAACAATATTCATAATTGTTAAATTGATTGAAATTAATTTGATTAGCAAATGATAATAAGATATCAGCAATTACACAAGTCCGGGAAAATAAACAATAAAATCCCATCAAGTGTTTTTATATTGCTGTTTACCTCTGTCGGGACCAATATGGAAAGGAAATAGTCTTTCGGATTTACTCAAGTGATCACAGTATTAGTTGTTTTAAACCCACTGTAGGTGAATATACTTAAATAAATGCTCTGAAAACTCATGGATTTACATCACTTGTCTAGTGGTTTTAAATAAAAAGGCAGTTAATTTATGACTTGAGTTGTACATATATGTAAATGTGTAATATGAGTCAAAATAAGGAGTGTAACATTTTACAAATATGGTTTCAAATTTGGCAAATGCATATAATATTAATATTTATGAGGTGATGTGCAGTAGCTCATTGTACACTGACTGTATAATCATGGTGTAATCAATGTTCCAGATGGCTTCCTTGAATCTAATTACTTTACACTGTTATGTTACAAAAAGAATACACAGTACGTGTATTTAACAAACAAAAGTTTTGTGCACTATGGATTTACCTTACCTATGCAACCAGTGCCTATCACCACTGGTGTTCGTTCAACTGTTGTGAGTTCAAATCTCGATCAGGGTGCAGTGTACAACATAATGTGATAAAGTTTGTCAGTGACATATCGCGGCAAGTCAGTGATTTTCTCTGGGCACACTAGTTTCCTCCACCAATAAAGCTAACCGCCACGATATAACTGAAATATTATTGATAGTGGCGTTAAAGACCATAAAACTAACCAACCAAATCAAACTACACATGTACATGCAAATACCTCGGCATCAGGCAACCATTTATAATCTATCAGTCGTATCATTAGAGAAATCCTTTCAATGCTTCATTTGTACATGCATTGTATTTACTTCAACAGTATATACTGTAATGAGATGTACAGGCACCTGTCAGGTCACTTAAGAGAAGTGGCAACAGTTGTACTTTCATTATGATTATCTGTTGTTAGCTGTTCAGTCTTCTTTGAAACATTGCACTCAACTGAAGCTAAACTTTATTTGCATTTTCATCTTCTCAAATGTATCAAACAGACCCAACCCTCCAGCTCTACTCAATAATGGAAATATTTCTTCAAATTAAATAACCAAATATTTTACATATTAATGAGGAATATCTAATACTGAAATTCGAATGTAGCTAATGATATTAAAATAATAAAATATTTGAATGTAGCTAAATGATATTAGAATAATAAAAAAATAATGAAATTGTACTGGTGTTTTAACGGACCAATGATCAGCAATCAACCTATAGCTACCAAATTTTTAGGTATTAGAATCTTTCATGTCAGCACCCGAGTACTGAATTTTCGAAATTATCTGTTATATGTCACAGACTCCTTAGGTGTGCTAACTTTTTTATGTTTTCAATTCTAAAATCACATACTGTTTTAATGTAGATTGTTTTTTTCAAACAATTCTAGGTTAAAGATGGCCACTCTGTCCTCTGATTGACCAAGACATTTTAGACTTCTTTTCAAGAGCTGATGCATGTGAAGTAACTGAACTTTCCAATAATGTTCCTCAAGTGGGTCTTAAAATATAGTTACCTTTCGAAGCAATTCAAAATCAAAGATGGTTGCCATGGCTTCTGATTGGTTGAGACATTTTAAAATCCTTTTCTACTGCATGTGAAGTTGTTTCTGAAAAGTGTCTGCTGTCTATATGTCATAAACTTTTCACATTTTTGACTTCTTCAGAGCCACTGCATGTCCAAGACACTAAGCTTACCACAAATGTTTCTTTATAAATTAGTGGTCTTGACGAAGAAGGTCTATTTTCGGAGGGATTCCAATTCCAAGATGGCCATCAAGAGCTCTGATTGCCTGACATTTTAGACTTCTCCAGAACTACTGCATACCAACTTTTCGGAGCAATTCAAAAGCCAAGATGGTTGCATTGCCCTGGTCTTTTATTACTATAGTCTACTAATAACTTATCATTTTTTATTAATTTTCTAGAACTACTGAATGCCAAGTCATTAGATTTCACAGAAATGTTCCTCTAGAAGTTCTTTAGTATTGTACCTTTTCATAGCGATTTGAAATTCAAGATGGCTGCTCTGGTTTTTGATTGGCTGTGACATTAATGATTTCTTTTCCCGAAAGTTACAGCATTCCAAGTCACCAGACATGCTCCTTCAGAAGTTACTTTACTTTTCATATTTTTTTTACCTGGTTGATGTAAATTAAGAATACGATTTAATTACATGTACATGTAAATTATATTTCTCTGGTGATCACTGTAGGCTGTTGGCTCTTGTTTTGAATTTGCTAACAAATCAGATTTTTTGGGGATAAATTTAAGCTAATTTAATAAATCACATTTAAATGTCATTGAAGAGTCTTTTGGTGGTCATTTTTCAATGTCACAATTTGTTATTGAGAAGAGACATGACCTTTTAAAATTTCAACAGGTTACTAGTGTTTATAAGTAGTCATATATGCATCAACATATTGAGATATACCATCAATACATGTTTTTGTTGGCAGTATATGATTAAACTACACAATGGGTAGATTATTAGCAGAAGTGAAAGCAATATCACAGATGGTAGATCTATTTCCTGGTAAAGTAGAGAAATGTTTGTTGTAAGGTTAAATACACAGAGGAACTAGTACAATGGTCTCATTGCCAATATTTAAAAAATAGAAAAAGACCAAATTACTTGTGTGTTATATACAAATGTAGCTAATGGCCATAACTACATTGTACTTGAACATTGTACCTTGTAGATTATAATGCTAAAACATGATACAATGTTTATGTTACAAGATGTTCAACAAAATTACGCACCAATATTATTATCAATTATTTTGATATGTAAATGAATATGTTGGTAGTACAAGATATTTTAAAACTTTTTTTTTGTTCATGAAATTTTTTAATTCGATTTTTCATTATGTTAAATATTATATATGGTAACATAACAACAGTCAACATTATCAGTATAGTTCATCAAACGAAGCAAGCATGCCAAAAAAAAAAAAAAAAACCCAACAAATCAAGTGTTGCTTTAGGCAATGAAAGTGTAGACCATTAACTCTGTAGTAATGTTATATTAGAGGAAGATAAACCTGGCTGACTAAATCTTAATGTACATATGTACATTGTACAGTCAATATATTTGAAATGTCATAATTTTTACAAGATATCTTTTCCATGCTTCATTCAGTAAGAAGAGAATTAAGGGAGAAATGGATAGAAATGTGGCCATTTTATTTTTATCCACAAATAGAAATGAGAGGGGGTATGGTTTAAAAGGTGGTTGTTTTATGTTAATCCCAAATAGAAATGAGGGAGGGGGAGGGAGGGGGTTGAAAAAGGTGGTCGCTTTATTTTTAATCTCAAATAAAAATGAGGGGGAAATGGGTAAAAAAACGTGGTCGTTTTATTTTTATCCCAAATAAAAATGAGGAAGGGATGAGTTAAAGGATGGTCGTTTTATTTTTAATCCCAAATTGAAAATGAGGGGGAAAATGTGTTAACAAAAGGTGACCATTTTATTTTTAATCCCAAATAATAATATGATTATATATATTGGGTTTTATATATGTAATTTGTCCACCAACAACACTATACATACAGATCTGTATGGATCAATACTTTACAATGAATGAACAATAATATTTAATGTTCAATAATCATGCATCGATCACAAATGTGAAGTGGTAGTAATTTACAACACAATCGTGAATCAGAAAGTATCACGACAGCACACGTGGCAGGTGTACCTATATTCATTTACGGAACTAAAATTTAGAAGTTTTGTAACAGATATAAAATTATGCTATTTTACAATGGACATAGATGTATTTGGGGACTGTCATGATCCCATGGTAGTTGGATTTATAACTACCTATGCAATCAATGCCTATCACCACTAAAGTTCTGGCGAGGTGAACTCAATACAACTTTATGTGATAAAGTTTGTCAGTGACTTGTGATAGGTCTGTGGTTTTCTCCGGGTACTCCGGTTTCCTCCACCAATAAAACTGGACGTCAGGATATAACTGAAATATTGTTGAAAGTGGCGTTAAGCATCATAACCCTAACCTTATATTTTAATCTTATTAAAATAAGAAATGTTTGAAAAATAAATCAATCTAATTAAAATTTTATCTCTGCACTTCCAAAAAAAAATGAGCAAGTGCAGTGATCAAATTGAAATTAGATTAATTTATATAAAAACATTTCTTGTTTGTAGTTGTGTTGAAATAAGGAGTGTGCATGTACATGTCTATTTAAATTATATGCAGTCTGAGCGTGTGAAGTATAGACTTGGCAGTCTTTTTACCACTTATATAATTAACAGATTATTCAACAAGATATAATCTCAAGTACACAATAGTCACTTCTATAAATATTTTAGCTTATGTTGAACGAACTTATTGTAAAATTTGATTATTCTATATTAGTAAATTCTTTTGTATAGATTTCTACCAAAATTATTTTAAAAATAAAAAGACGTATTCACCGCCCAAGATTTAATATTCACCGCGGTAAATGTCACGTGTTACTGTTTTTGGAGCATGGATTTTTTTTATTGATATAAACAATAATGTAGCACTATGTCAGGACAGTCGACATGTAACTTTTTTTTCAGAATACCACTATTTACTCAAAATATAGAATAAAACAATTACTGTCTTTTGATTCTGTAAATGTGTGGATTAATTGACTTTTGAAAAAAAAATGATATTCACTTCGCCCTTTCGGGCTCAGTGAATATCATTTTTTTTCAAAAGTCAATAAATCCACACATTTACCTCATCAAAAGACAGTAATTGTATATTATTGAATGCATTGTCAAAGTATTGCATGTTTTTGTTTAATTCTAAAGTTTTATATTCAACATTTAAGATAAATGATGTAAGATTTGACATGTACTTTAATCTATAATAGATTGTTTTCTTTCATTTCTTGACAGGAAATATAAAAGAAATGATCTTTCAGATTTTCAAAAGGATTTTCATAAAGTGTGAAAATTAGAAGAAAAAATAAATATTTTCTTTAAAAGCCAATAAAAGTGTGAAAATAAAATGAAAACAAATATTATTTTAAAAGCCAGTCAACAGAAGACTGACTTTTCGATTTTTAAATTTGATAAAATTATGTCATACATATATATATCAATATGTGGAATTCAAACTTGCTATTTATAGAAGTATATTGTGTATGTTTCCATCTGGTCCAAGAAATATATAAATTTGATATAGAGTTAATAATATCCACAATGCAATGAAATAGCAATTGAAATCGATCCACTTATAATATTTCAGACCTTTCATTAAGGGGTGGTACCAGGTACTTTTCCCTGATTTAAATGGTTTTAATTGGTACCTCCTGATTTTAAAGAGAGTTGTATAAGATATTCATGACAATTGTTCAAATTTAATAAAAAAAAAAAGTGCTGCTGGTCAATAGTGAAGTACTGATGCACTTAAAAAATATTGAAAGCCCTGATATTTAAATGAGTCAAACACTCACAGAAGCTTAGATATAATATATGTGTTCCAATCTTCTGATGTAATATTTTTAGATAGATTTTATTGATATCTTAGGGAGTTCAAAGGAGACACTCTGGTCTTGATTGTATGGTATTAGATTTACATCTACCTACACATACATCTAAAGTTGTGAGTTTGATTCCCTCCCATGACAAGGTGTACTCCATAAAATTTGGATGTTATAAAATTTGGGTATAGTTAGGGTTATATGGTGTTAAACACCACTTTCTGACAATAATATTTCAGTTACATGTATATCGTGGGGGTTAAAGTTTGTCAATCATAACTCACTTAAGGTTTGTCAGTGACTTATGATTGATGGGTGGTTTTCTCCTGTTTCCATGCCACCAACAATGAAATCATGATACAACTGAAATGTATTGGACCCATAATATAACTGGATGGGTTCATGTTAACAAAAGTACAATATTCATGTACATGTATATTGAAACATGAGGGTGTTAAAATAACTTCCTAATTTAAACCCATTTAAATAAAAAATAAACAGGTGAAGAAATTAGTTGTCAGATGGAACATTGTAAATATCCTGTTAACATTGTCAGGTTGTTAATTACACATGACTAATAATTAAAACAGGAAACAAGAATGAGACAGGATATCCTCTCACTAGATCATCATATACATCTTAAGTAGTTAACTTACACCAAAGACTTCTTTACATCTCATACTACTGGCAATAAGTTTAGAAATTAGGGTAATAACTAAATTACCCAACTCCCAACAATCTTATAAAGGGAAAGTCAAAACTCATAAGTATATAGACAGACAAAATCAGTCAACAACCGGAAAACTTTAAAAACCGTAGAAACTGTAGTTCATCTGGGCTTGACACCACATCTTTCTACTTGTAAAATATATATAATAACATCCTCATTTCGTTTACTACCAGGGCTAATACAATCTAAGCATTTTGTGATAAAGTTTGTCAGTGACTTGCGACAGGTCAGTGGTTTACTCCTGGTACTCCGGTTTTCTCCCTCAATAAAACTGACCGCCATGATATAACGATATGAAATATTGTTGAAAGTGACGTTAAACACCATAACCTTAATCCCTAATTGGTGGCAGAAACTAGGTTACCAGGGGGAAGCTATCTACCTGCACATGCTGTAGTCAATGAAATACTTTAACAAAGTTGTATCAGGTATATAACATGTTTGTACCTTGCAAAGACTCCACGATATAGCTGAAATACTGCTAAACACCAATCTATCAATGTACCTTGCAATGAGCGGGAATCAAATTCTCAAATCTAGTGGTGAAAAGGAGTGATCTCATCGTGAGAAGAATACATCACAGCTTTTTATTATCTATCTTTTTTTAGAGTGGTAATAGTCACTGTAAGGTACATGTATAACTAGCTATAGGGGGTACTTTTGTGAAGAGCCATGTACATTCTTACATTTTTACCTTATAATATTAATTAATATGTGAATCCCATTAATCAAAATTAATCAAATTGCCATGTAAGCTTTTGCCATCACTTGGCGTCCGTCGTCTGTCGTCAGTTGTCCATTATCTGTTAACTTTTCACATTTGATTCTTCTCCTATAAAACCGTTTGGCCAAATGAACCGAAACTTGGTAGGAAACATCTCTTGAAGTTCCTCTTTAAAGATTGCTCATTTCGTCCCAATCTGTTAACAAGCATGGCCACCATAGGCAATTCTTGTTTTAAGAGTTATATCTTTTTGGTGAATTGAACCTGATTTAGATGCATGGCTTTGTTTAGATAAATGCAAAATAATCTTGGTAACCTGGATACCATGTGTACTTATATATAGATCTGAAATCTTGTATGTACAATAGATTCCTTAGTAGTCAGACTAAGCTATTTATAAAATTAAATCTTGTCTGTTTTACCCTGTAAAAAAATGTTTTTTTAATAAGACATGCTAATAAATTTTCTGAGTTGCTGTAATATCATTGAAGTCTTGGTTGAATATCATGACCAACAGAACACACACTGTGGGCATATGGATTGAAACTTATCATTCTTATCACCAGCTCAGATATACAGTTAAGAAGATATGGAACATCCTTTTATACAATGTAGCTTTCAGCCTCAACAGACAACTTGATTTTTTAAAACTTTTTTTCCCTTGCTTACCATTCCGGGAGTACCTGAGTTCACCCCTGGTTTTTAGTGGAGTTCGTGTTACTCGATCTTTAGTTTTATGTGTATATTTTGTAGATCGTTGTTATTTTCTTTTGGCCATTGTATTGTCAGTTCTTCTTCAATTTACGGGTTCTGATTACCCCTTTGGTATCTTCAAACTGTTCTTCCTCCAATGGTTTGATTTTTATATTTTACTTTTTTTCCCTTATACGACTGGATTAGACAACTTTTACAACATTAAATATGATAATAAAAAAAGAAAATAAAGATAAACAAAAAAATGTAAATTTGTGTTTTTTCTTTATGTGACTTATTTTTGTACAGTTACTTTTTAGCTCACCCAAAGCACCCTGTGGGGAAAATAATTTATATAATAACCATCAAATTGGCACAGGTACAAGATTTTTAATTATTATTTTTAAAGATCTGTATACATTGTATGTCCCAAGTGACTGATGAAGTATTTATTAAAAATTACACAACATGTACTTGTACTGCTATAACTCCTTCAGATATCTTCTGATCAAAACAGGCATGTAAAACATCGAGAAGTTATGAATTTCAATTTAGATGGAGTTGCACCTGCATTGACAGATTAACTTAGGATTAGGATTATAGATTACAGGAGATTATAATTAAATCCAATTTCAACAAGGTTTCTGTTACCATATATTATGATTGTTATTTCTATTGAAAGAGGAAACTGCAGTACAGGGGTACAACCACAGAGCTCCAGATAAGCTGCGTTTTTGCGTGATTATGCAAATAAAATTAACAAAAACCCAATTCTTCTATTTCCTTTGCATTGTTGAACCCAATTCCATCCAGATATACAAAATGTAACTCTATTCTTCGTTTAATGAGTGCTTACTTCACTCATTCATTTTTATGTAGTTGCATAATTAAAGCATATCGTATGTATGATTTCTGTTGCGTGACATTTTACTTTCTCTTTCACTCGTCAACACTCGTAAAATTACAAATCTCCCGAGATTTGCCGAACTAGAATTTAGTCTTGTTTGCCTTCAATCATAACTACTCGGCCATTCTCGCTACCCTGCAAATAAATTGCAGGGTAGCGAGAATGGCCAAGTAGTTACGATTGGTTTGCCTTGAAATTAATTTTGTAGCGGTTTCAGTCTATTATTATGAATCATCGAGGGAGGAAGAAAGCCCCTTTACGGGCGAATTATTCTATCGCTAATTATTTAAAGACAGATTCAAAAGCCATGGTTACACGAATTTTAGATACGCTGATTGAAAATGCTGTAAATCATAGTAAAATTGTTGCAACAGAAATCATTGATGATATCTTCCCCATATCTTTTCATTAAGAACTTTAAGAGTTCATGATTTGAAAGATTTTAAGGCAACTGGATTCACACTATATATACAGGTACGAATGTTCAGACCAAGTCTTAAACTGTGAATGTTCAGTTTTTGTGAACTATGAAAATATAATACTCCAATGGCAAACATACAATCAATGCAGTAACCAGCAGCAATATATTTAAAGAATACAGTATAATGTACATCAGGAGAATAAAACTGGATGTATACATTTTCAATGCCTGATATACCTGCAACAAAAAAGCAATGCATGTCATGTACAGAGAGTAAAAGACCCAATTCAATTTATTCATGGTGGGTAAAAAACCCAATTGAATCTTATTCTGGTGGGTGAAAAATTTGAAGTAAAACAGTTAAAAAGTAGATCACCCAATGGAAATGCTAAACAGGTGAGTTAAAAACCCAATTTAAGAAACCTTATCTGGAGCTCTGCAACCAGCTCTCTCTCTCTCTACTAACCATTGAGCAGAAGTAGAACTGACAAATTTTAGCGATTATTATAGGCACAAATTACACAGGCCAGGGATCTACACTAACAGTCGCCCAGTCGCCGAAGGCGACTTAAAATTGTATTGGGCGAGTGAAAACTCGATTACTTCTGGCCCAGGTGACGATTGAAAATTTTGGGAGCGATGTCAAGAATTATTAATTCCCGCACCGGTTTTTAGATGTACCAAAATTGCGACTAGTTTCCGATATTTATTTTACATATTTTGGTAATGGTATATCGAAATCAGCGGTGTCAGTAGAATTATCCCTGAGAAATGATTGTCGGTTTCCCCAAGTCAAATTTTTGCCGCCGGGTCGTTATCTTTTATTACTATTACAATAAAATAAAATAAAATGAACACACCGGCCCTCTATTCTAACTCTAAGAAAGCCAAGGCACTTAGGATATCGGTAAAATGATCACGATTTAAAACCTGTACGGACGTACATTATGGATAAAATGGCCACCGGTGATGTGTCCAGTGGAACCATTCTGACTATTTACAGAAATATACGCATTTATCAACGAAATATGAGTGATGCAATTTTATTGGCTTAGCAAAAGCCTTTATGATTTATTTTGTGACCTTCACGGAAAAGATACCAAAACACTGATTTGACAGAAACAAGAAAAAAAACAAAAAATTTAACACAACACACTCCTTTATACCATTATAGGACCAAAAGTGAGACCAGGTGTACCATTGGTGGTAAGCATATTCTACATCCCATAAGACACATGTTTGTTCATTTTGAATTTGTGGTTTGACATCTCTTGAAGAAAAAACCCCTGCATGCAAGCCTGTCCTTAAAATTTTCCTATGGTAGGGGAAACCAACAATCAATTTTACATGGCCAAATGACAATGCATAATTGTTTGTTGGCAATATATTTCAACTATTTCAGAGCCTATGGCTAAGCAAACCACAACTGAAAATTAAAAGAATGAAAGTCATATTTCTAATTCTTTCAGATTTTGTTTTAATCATATTCATACAAATGTAAATACAGTATACAGTATAAGATTAAAATTGGTGATTAACTTTAAAACACAATATAACATATATCCGCAACAGATACTGAAGGAACAAGTTAAAGGAATTATTCAAAAAAACAACAGAATCAAAAAACAAGTCAAAATGGAGATATTGTTAAAATATCTGATTTNTGAAGTAAAACAGTTAAAAAGTAGATCACCCAATGGAAATGCTAAACAGGTGAGTTAAAAACCCAATTTAAGAAACCTTATCTGGAGCTCTGCAACCAGCTCTCTCTCTCTCTCTCTCTACTAACCATTGAGCAGAAGTAGAACTGACAAATTTTAGCGATTATTATAGGCACAAATTACACAGGCAGATGTAAATAAAAAAACATGATCATGGCCATTACAGAACTAATACACTGTCTCTTGCGTGAAATAAAATTTTCGATAGTTAACTGATTGTTTTCTTTTGATTTTTCATGAAATCAGTTATTGTAAAGTTATTTGTTGGTTGTGTTGTTGCTGAAGGCAAGGCTTGCATTCAACATGTCAAATTTTCTGATTAAATCTTTTTGTTTCAACAACCACTTTGAAACTTGTTTATTGTTACATTATAGAATCTGCAATTCAATTAAACAAATAAATATATGTCATACATGTGACTTGCAGATATGTCATGGTTTAGTGGCTTCTTAAATTTGATGTTTTTAAAACATGGAGATATTCTGATTAGATCTGTTGAACATATACATTGTACCAGTATGTCCACACATTGTAGATTAAAGATTTTGGTTTACTATTATATAAATAGGTATTCTTTTTCATGGCATTTTGTCATCTGATTTTTTTCTGATTTGTATACCTTACCTACTTGATTAAAATGCACGGCCGTAGGCCCGGTCTGAATAAAGTGAGGCAAAGGGGGTCTGGGGGTTTGGAGGCAGAGGGTAAACGGGGTACGGGGCAAAGCCCCCAGAAGCTGTCACCTTTCTGTAATTTGTAGACAATTCTAAATTGAAAATGCCTTTTAAAAGTCAGAAATTAACTGTTTACTGCATATTGTACCTCCTCAGACCTGTTTGAGCGTTATTCTAGATATTGCCAGTTAGTTGGATTTTCTAGACATAATTTGTCTGGGAATCTGGTAAATGTGTTATTTCATTCATAACATGGAATATGCAAATCCACAGTATTCTGGGCACACTGATGTTTTGAAACGGTTACCTTCATCTAATTTTCGTTTTAAAGATCCTGTCTTTAACCAATTGTGAAGTGATATGATGACTTACCAACGTCTTCTGCAATGTTTTTTCGCTGGAGCAACTTTGGATATTCTCATCGTTTTTCATCTGAATTTATGACATACAGCTGCCGAATAACACTGTCACTATCTAACAACTGTTAATTGAATGTTACGTCCAATGAATTTATAATCCGTGATATTAGCAAGGGATTTATGGGTGAAATTAGACAAATTTTGGAAAACAATTTTTTTTTAATTTGTTTTCAAAGGTTATACTTTCTGTTTCAAAAGTGAGGCATTTGCCTCATTTGCCTCCATTGTGCTACGGCCATGAAATGTGCCCTGTTACGCTGGTAGAGGCAAAAAGTAGCTTATTAATTTTAAATTAAAAGTCAAGGTCACTGTTACTAATGATATATTTTTTTTGTATCATAAAAACATTACATAACAAACTTCAGGGGAAAAAGTAGCTTTCTGATTTTGAAAGGGCCCAGGTTGCTCAATGAGTTTGATAGTTGGATTACCTAACAACTCATACAAGCCTATCACCAATACGGTGTGGGTTCGTGCCCGGCAGTCGCAAGTGATAATGTTTACCAGTTGCTTGCCCATGGTAGGTGGTTCTTTCCGGGTACTCCGGCTTCTTCCACCACTAAAACTGGTTGCCATGATATAGCTGAAATATTGCTGAAAGTGGCATTAAACACCAAAAATTAAATCAAATCAAATCTAATTTTGAAAGTCAAGGTCACTGTCACTAATACCCATAATAGATTGTTTTTTGTATCATGATTTTTTTTTTATCAAACATCTCATTGATGTTAATTTTGATGTCAGATGTCAAAGGTCAAGGTCAATGTCTGGGACATCATCTAAGTGTACATGTACTTTATATTGATCTCCACCAAAGGTATTTTATTACTAATAATATAATTGATAGTCTTGATTTCCACTGCAACAAAGGGAATGCATTTATGGCTCCAGTGATTTTTTTTTATATTTAAATGGTCACATTACAAACTCATATTACAGACTGGGAAGATATCTTAATTTATATATCCACTCATGTATGAGTCTTCATGTATGCATAAAAAATATTTTTTTGCTGATATGACAAAAAATTTCAGTTATATATATGTGTATAAGTGTATGTGCACTAATAATTTCTTATATGCTGTCCTGATGAAAACAATATATACATTTTTTGCCAAAATATTTCAATGTGTACTCCTCATGAAATAAATAAAACATTGTGGATTTACAATATTTGTAAATTGTATGTTCTGCTATTTGAATTTTATGTACCGGTAAGTTTGAAAAATCTAATATTACAGTACCAAAGATTCGTACAATGATAAAATTTATCACCTAAACAGGTCGTCAATACCAAAATATTCCACATCATGTAGGAACTTATAAAGGTGTATTGGCTTTATTACACCTTAATTAATATGTATATGTCTTTGCATATTTCCTTCTCACTAACTTTGGCAATATTCCAACTCAGATATTTCATACATGTATGTGCAATAAAATGTCTGTGTGCATACAGTGCACTTTAAAATAAAAACATCATATAGACTTTTATCATTTGTGCTTAGTTTCCTTTTCTCATTTTTCATTTGAGGGGCCGTCATTGATGTGATCGTATGGTAGTTGGATTTACAACTACCTACGCAATCAGTGCCTATCATCACTGATGTTGTGAGTTCTAATCTCGATCAGGAGAGGTGTACAACATTATGTGATTAAGTTTGTCAGTGACTTGCGACAGATCAGTGGTTTTCTCTGGGTCCTCCGGTTTCCTCCACCAATAAAACTGACGGCCACGAAATAATTGAAATATTGTTGAAAGTGGCATGAAACACCATCAAAGAAAACAAACAAACACTTGGTTTGTCTAGATCTGTGGTCATTCGTCATTCGTCATTAACACATTTTAGTCTTTCCCTGTGAAATTTGACAACCAAAATGAAAGTTAAGTTGACATAGATGTTCCTTGGATAATATAGAGGAGATAATTAAGACCAGGCCCCAATGCCACAAAACTTTTTCTTTGCTGAGCAAACTTTTTTTGCTCAAATCTTTGTTCTCAGCCAATCAAATTTGAGTATTTCCTTATTTGAGAATATTCTCAGACTTAAGTAAATTCTCAAGTTTTATGGCGCCGGGGCCAGTAATAATAACCTTGAATGATTCCTTCTGAGAAGAGATCAACACATGGGCAATAAGTACTTAATCGAGCGGAGTCTTGGTGTGGAGTCTTGGAGTGAAATTTAGGAATACATTTATGATGTGGTATTATAGCAAAATATAAATAAATAACTTTTTGAATGTTTGACTGAATTGATGGGTTTCAAAATTATTTAAAACCTTTATAAAGATGGAGGGGGGGTATTTAACACTATATTTAACAATATTTCAGTTATGTCACATGGCGGTCAGTTTTGTTGATGGAGTAAACTTTAGAAAACCACATACTTGCTGCAAGTCACTGTCAAACTTTATCACATAATGTTGTATAGAGTACACCTTGCCATGAGCAGGATTCAAACTCACAACTTTAGTTCTGATAGGAACTGATTGCATATATATGTAGGTAGTTGTAACTCCAACTACCATATGATCACGACCATGACCGACCATGACGGCCCTTGACCTGTATAAGTAACATAAGATAATGTCCCCAATGAAATCTTATCCTTTGAAATCAACATGCACTTCTAATGTTAGAATATGGATTACATGTAATTGTAAGGCATTATAATGTCCTGTGAAATTGTCCCCCAGACAATATCTCATATAAAATTATGTTCAAAGGGCAAACTATCACTCTTAAATTTGTCCATCATGAAAGTGTTCTCTGACAGAACTACATCTGTAATAATGTCCAAAGGACACACTTTCATGTGAGGAAATTATATTGTATTACAGACTGTACATGTAGGTAGATTCATAGGTCAAATTCAATTATATGGAAGATCTATCAAAGTCAGTTGAACATTTAAAGTTACTAGTAGAAAATTCATTTATATTTTTCTATAACATCCAGTGGTCACAGTATGTTTTTAAATTGTGCGTGAGAAAAATGCAGATTCAGCAAAATTTTGCGTGCTTGTCCAAAAAAAAAATTTGTGTGAAGCATTTTAGACAAATAGTTTGTACCTGGCATGATTTCTGTTAAATTTCCCTTAAAAATGTTACTTTTGATGTACAAAGAAGACACAACTAAAATAAACATGCCAATATTTCACTTTAAGACTCCACTCAACACTCTGGGAACCTTATTTGACCAGGGTATGAGGGTGACATTCCACATCTGTAGTGTTAGATTTATGGTAAAGAACTTGAAGTCAATGACCTTATATGCCACTTGGCAACCCAGACCCCTTCTATACAAGGTAAAAATGTGCTGATTAAATGACAAAAGTTAGATTTCCTGTGAGAAAAAAAAACTTGAATAAAAACTTGCAAAAGTTATTGTTTCTGCTTATTGTATTAAGATATCTCTGAAAATCTGAAAAATATTTGATAAGTGACTGATTTATTGGGTCACACTCCTTAAATATGAGTTAGCAATGTCATTAATAAGATCAACTTACACTAAATGCTCACTAGTTTGAAACCGGTGTCTTTTTACTCTTAGTAAATATAGGGCACTAGTCCTCTTATGCTGTTTCAAATCGCTTGAAAAATGTGAGATAAACAGGTTTTTTTTTATCACTGTACCACATATGACATTGAAAATATCTTCTAGATTTAAATGTACAAATTTAATTGATGTATTTATTTATAAGGAAGTTAGTGGAGATATTTTTGGGTCATATCAGTCAGTTTTAGGATTTTAAAAGAACTATGACCTGTCACACTTGGTTTCTACCAGACAATTACAGTTAAAAGTTATGTCTGGTTTAAATGGTTGAAATACAAAACAATGCACTTTAATGAGCTATTGACAGCCATTAAAGTTAACAAGGACAGTACAATTCAATTAAAATGGTTTGACACTGGTAAACAAATTTAAAATGATAAACACAGTAATACACAGTACTGATAATGACACTGGTATTTTATCAAACAGAATCATACAGTTAAACCTGTGTTATGTGACCTTCAAAGGGAACAGTGAAATATGGTCACATAAGACAGGTGGTCGCTTAAGACAGGTTTAATTGATAGCGAGCATTGCAAGATGCGAGCTAAACAGCAACATGTGTGTAAGGAGATGAATCAATATATGATCAATACCAACCGGAAATGGATTTTAAGTTTCGGTATAGAATGGACAATCGGAGTGAAGTACAGGAAATAGCCTTTTAATTTGAATAAAAAATAATTATCCAGTTTAAAAATAACACAAAAAAATAGAAAGGAAACCGTACAGCTTATTTACATGAAACTATTATTAATTTATTTTAAAAATGGACAATTGTTAAACCTTCTTGTTTTCGCCCCTAAAGAACGATCAGCCCTAAAAAAGTCGTCCCTGATATATCTCGGCCCTAAAAAAAAGTAGTCCCCGATATATCTCGGCCCAAAAAATCTCCTTTACAATAGAATTAACTGGGTATGTCGAATTGAAGAACAAAGAAAAATAATCAAGAATAATGAAGAAAAGAACCCAAAACTACTATTTGTACATGTCTATGCGTAGATGAGATGCCCGTCTGTAGGCTGTGCCTAATCCATTTTATGTAATGCACTGTGAAGGGAAATTAAAATTAAGGTCATATAATACAAGTTATTGCTTAATAGTGGTGGTCACTAATTTAAAGCATGTTTGACTGTAATATAGACATGTATCAGTATATAATACATGTACGTTGAGTAAAATTAATATTTTCTGTCTTTTGGCTGTTCTGTTTTACTGTGTCTAATGTCACAGAGTAAAATTAATATTTTCTGTCTTTTGGTTGTTCTGTTTTACTGTGTCTAATGTCACAGAGTAAACTTAATATTTTCTGTCTTT
>MJUT01055041.1:364655-392707 GCA_002080005.1 Gigantidas platifrons
TCTTAACCTTCTTGCACTCTCAATTATTCTCTCTCATTTTCTTCAGCCTTGCTGCATCAGATCTTACATTTGAATTTTGATCTGTATCTTCTCATTTTTTCAGATTTTTGGGGTAAATTTTTCACTTTTTGGCTCTTCCTCTTCATTTGAAACATCAGTTGATTTCTATTTCTTCTTGTTTCCATTATATATGTACTTAAATGCAAAATCTTCATGAATTCTAAATTAATTGTAGAGTCCGTAGCCCTTCTCAAAAGACTTCTTTCTGGAGTTTTTATCAAACAAATAAGTAATTTATGTACTTTAAACTGTGAAATTGAATTAACACACAAATACACTTGTTGAAGTGCTACCATAAAAATGATATTTAACCATTTTCTGAATAAAGAAATTTAAAATCAGCAAAGAAAGTTTAGTCAGATATTAACTATTAATTACTTAGTTCTTTGAAAAAAATTGATATTATGGTTCTAAATTTCTTATTTCATGTTAGCTTTGCTAAAGAAATAAATATATTAAGACAAAAATAGAAATACAACTTCTTATATTAGATATTCATGTTGTGAAAATTGAGGGCTACGGACTCTACATTGATACTAAAACAGGGAATTCTGCTCCAAAATTTTAATAAATGTGTGGTTTCCACAATTTTTTCTGCAGTAACTCTTTTTTGGACATACAATATATGGAAGAAGATGTGTTAAATTTCATGACTGAATAAAGCTTATGAAGCATTACAAAAATAGGGCCTACGGACTCTACATAAAATAAGCAATTAGAAGATGTTAATAAGATTTTTCTGGTTTATAAATCTCTTAAATGATAAAATTTACTTATTTAGTAACTCCATTAACTACTCTGTATTTCTAATCATACAGATATAACTAACACCCCTTAAAAAAGAAAATACCACATTTTGGATGACAAAATCAGAGCAATTGTATAATGTGATAGTGTTTTAGAAAGCTTAGAGTATAAACTTTTAAATGAGACCACACTCAGTCTTGTATCTATTAAGATGTAAAAGATATCTGTTTTTGAATGTAGTGAATTCCAACCTGATTGTGATTCAGCCGTGTATTAGAAATGCAGTCTGCACCAAAAATCACTAGTGAAAACTTGCATAAAACTTCCTTAAGAAAATAGGTAATATACCTTTTGGGCTAGTTTGTGAAAATATTTTTGACACAGACTGGAAAAGGTAGTGATGTCAGTAATTTTTTGGGATAAGCTAACTACAAAAAGCTGAAATGTACCGCTGTAGCACTTTGATATTTACTTGCAAGGTACTAGAGTACAGATAAGCTTTGAATATTACGTAATTATTATGTAGAAAATGCTATGATTAACAAATGTAAAGAGTATCCGATGCATATATACATCATTATAAAACAAGATATGATAATTTATTGTATTTCATTGGGCTATGTAAACATTTGGCTGTATTGATTGTTGCAATTCTTATCTCCTCTTTCCTTATGTAACAAATTAAACAGTGTTCATAAGGGAATCCAACATCTGTATGTTTTAATGATCAATGTGGTTATGTTATTTTAACTGGTTAACTCATAATTTGAAAGCAAGTTATAGACTGTTGACCAAATATAACAGATACAAACTTTATTATACCTTCAATGGACAAATATCAGGGATGATTTTTTTTTTGCAGGGCACGGTCAGAACAGTTAAAAAATTACCATTTTGAAAGGGGGTGTAGATGGTTTCAGCTATTTTCCATTAATTTTCAGTTATTTTATTTTCTAACAAGAATCATCCTTTAATGGTTCCAGGGTTATGTCCCTTAATTTATTGAAAATGGAAAATTTGTGGTTTTCATGCTTTAGTTTTAGTTTCCCTTTGCTAAATATTTTAAAAATTTTACCTAATGTTTTCCATCACAATACACAGGTCAGGTTCAATTTTGGCTATAACACTTTCTATGGTTCCTGAGTTATTCTCATGTTTAGTTAGATTATTTAAATGTAGAAGATCGACAGAAATGGCCAATAAAATAACCATCCAAAAAACAACACAAGCAAAATTTAATTTGTAACACTTGATGCAAAAAAAAATATAAGAACATTTTTTTGCTGTCAAGTCTAAGCTCGTCTAGTTGTTAACTAAATGTTTAATCAACCTATTGTTTAAAGATTTTGTTGGATCAACACATCATTCAGAGACCTACCTGATGGTGCCATTGTCTTATCATTTAAATCTTATTGTGTGGCAGTCAACACCAGGTAGAAGGCTACTTGTATATTGTTTTTTTTACTGAATTTTGAGGATGCTTTCATTATCACTTGGATTTTTTGTGACAAAATATTTTGTGTGACATGTTAAGAGATTAAATGCTATATTTGTACTTCTGCATGTAGCTTATTTCAACAGGAACAATGTTGGAATTGCCACATGTGAGCTTTGCTTATTTCATTTTGAACAAAATATTTGTTTGAGTTGACAACAAGAAGCCAAACAATAAAGTCTGTTGTCATAATTGTTCTCTATTTTTTTTTAATATAAAGTTATCTCCCTTTTTTATGTTGATTTAAAAAAAAGTTATCTCCGTTTCATGTTAATCTATTGGGAAATTAAAAAACAAATTGTAATGATGATAAGCAGATCATAAATATCTATTATTAAAAAACATTTTTGTTTTATTTTAATTCGAAAGTGAGTATTTTTGTCGTCAAAAGTGTTGTTAAATTTAGCATTTAACAGTTCATCACTTGTCATAACACCTTGTTTTTGACCAACTTTGTCATGGCTAATGACATGACTCGTTTTGACAATTATCAACTACCAACATAGTACAGAATATTTATTATGTCAAAATAATTTCTAAAATAAGCATATTTTTATTTATAAATATACTGGTGTTTGCAAAATTTATTTTGATTGGGAAATATTGAAAGGGAAAAAACCCCATTATGATGTGATTTACAGTGCTAAAAAAAATGAAGGGTTAGGGTTGTGGTGTTTAGTGCCACTTTAAACAATATTTCAGTTATATCGTGGCGGTCAGTTTAATTTATGGTGGAAACTACCGACCTATTGCAAGTCATTGACAAACTTTATCACATAATGTTGTATCGAGTACACCTCTGAAAAATTGAAAGAATATATCTTATTGTTTATAAGGGATTAGTGAGAGGAATATTAAGGATGCTTTATTGTTAAATAAAGCTTATAATGTGTCAATGAAAAAAATTAAAATTAAAAATTCCTATAAACTCACTTTTAAATTGCATGACTCTCACAAATTATTATGAGGAGTATGTCGTGTATGATGACATCTCTATTCACTTGAGTAAGTCACTTTGATCTGCGTTATTATTGCATGAGACAGTTTAAGAACTTGTGCAACATTGTAACTTTATCAAGTTATGGGATAGTACAGCACCTCGGTGAACAAAAACAAGATATTTGTGCATACACAAATTTGGTCACATTCTCTGTCCTGTTTTAAACAATAAGAATTTGAATACTTTGATAGCACATTACTGGTCTATAATGTTCAATTCACACGGACATACCTTTGCACATAAGCATCTTGAATAAAGTGGCTTTATATTTTATTTCATGCTTAAGTGTAATATATTGATTTTTTTCTTCAGAGAACTATTTTAATGCTAAATCAGATTTCAGTTTTGTATACACAGAGACTTGAAAATGTACTGTGTATAACAATTTAAAAAAAAAAAAACAATTTGACATTTTACTTTCCGACATTGATAAGAAAAATTTCTTTGCTATCTTCTTATAGTACATTTGATGTTTTAGAATTTGGTTTGATTTCTTTTATCATTGTTAATTAATGTTGTTTGTTTTAGAATGGTAGTGGAATCATAAAATTATAAATGTACTGTGAAACCTGTCTAAACAGAACCTCCTTGGGACAAAATTTTGTGTTCAGAATAGACAGGTGTTCAGTTTATACAGGTTATATTAACAAAGATTTCTTACATTGAAACTTTATTTTATGTTGGTTTATACAGCATCCGTTTTACACATGTTTCTCCACCAGTATATATAGATTTTCAGATGTGTTTGTTTTGATTTTTACTACAGGAACATGAAATTGGATTATTAACAGAAATCACACATTTACAAGATATAACTCATAGCCTGTGTTTAATGGCTGGAGATCCTCAGTCTTTACCATCTTCTAGTGAACAAGTCATCATGGATGTCAAAAGCAGTGACACTAACAGTTTCTTTAATAATTTCAGTGGGGTAAGCATAATAGTTTCTTCAATAATTTAAGTGGGGTAAGCATAATAGTTTCTTCAATAATTTAAGTGAGGTAAGCATAATATTTTCTGTTGGAAATAGTCCTTTGTGCCATGGTATTGTTGACCTGAATGTCAATAATCCCTTGGAAGTTACATGTCCGAATGCAGATGAACAATTTCGACCTTATGTACACATCTGGTTTTATGTATGTTTACATGTATCTATATGTGAGAGTCTATATTTTACTCGCACGTGAAACACACTTGTATGACTGCATTATTTCAACAAGAGGGGAAGTTTGGGCCACGAAAATTAGTTTAACCCTGCAACTTTTTATTGAAGTGCCTGTTCCAAGCCAGGAGAGTGGGAGGTCATGTATATCTGTGTTTGGGGTATAAAATTTCGCTTGCTACGATTTTCTAATTAGATTTTGATCAGTTCTGACATAGATAAAAAAAATAGATAAATTGATTGTTTAAGCAGCAATGGTTCATGTTATATTTTTTGTTTTTTTATTTTATTGCATTAAATAGACAATTTTATTGTTTAAGCAGCAGAGTCCCCCAGGCTCACCAAGCTCCATTGGGTCAAGGAAGTCCAGTATGTGTAGTATCAGTAGTATAAACAGTTCATCTAGTGGCTCTGTACAATCACACTCACCAAGTCACCATAACAGGAACCATAACTCTTTACAGGTTTGTATAATACATCTGATACAGAGGAAGCTTGTAGTTACATTTTAATGAAATCTAATTATTTCATGAATAAATTAAAAAAAAACAATGACATATACAGCCGAACTTGGCTGAACTTTTATGCTATAGATACACAATAAGGAGTTATTTACCATATTCCAGAATTTTATGTGTAAGATGTGTCAGTAATGCAAATGATACAAATTCTATACCAAAAAAATCTCGGAAACCATAAGACCAAATTAAACCAGACTAGGCTTCAAAGGTTACTGGGTCACAGCCACATTTGCCCAGCATTTAAAATGACAATTCTTTTTAGAATAGAAATGTCATCAAATGGCCAAAATCTACATTGTAAACTGAATTTGGTTTTGAATTTTTCTGTAGCTGCAAAATAAATAAAGAATTTATACATTCTGGGATTTTAATGTTGTTGAAATTTTGTAATTTTGCTGATTATGTAAATTATGATTTGGAAAATTGGATAAAAGGCTTGTTTTTTTTTTGTTTTTTTTTTTAAACACAAATAATTTTTATTGCACTAAATTGCTGTTAACAATTCACTAGGTATACAGCTTTTACCTAGTATCCCTATTTGTTAATCACTAAATAGCAAGGGATTTACTATTTAGTGAAGTTTATTTCAAAATAAATAATGTTAGTATATATATTATATAGGCTTGTTTTTCTACCTGTTTCTAAAAGATATAGAAATAAATTTTCTATTTTCTGACAATGTACATATATTATTTATACATAAGAGAAGAAATATTTTACATTTGTACTGTTTTAATACATAACAGAGGAACTATTTTATACATGTGCTTTTTTATATGTAGAAGAAATCATTTATACATGTGCTGTTTTATACAAAGGAGAAGACTCTATTCTTATAATTTTGCATGTATATCAAGTCATTTTAATTTGAAATTTGCTATCATTGTATATACTCGACCTGAATATTGCATGTAGCAAGATCAGTTATTGAAAATTGCATACCTCTGTGGGGATTTTTTTTCCGCAAAACCGTTCCCTATTTTTCGTATTCTATGAAAATTTACCTATATTGAGGGAAATAAATACACAATTTTTAGATAATGACATTTAATTCAGGTGAATAAGACATATTGAAGTGAGACCAAGATTAAAATTATGACCAATAACTATATATAATAGAACCATGTTCAATCTATTTATTTATCCTGGAATGAATCGACGGAGATTCAATTATCAGAGGGTTGGCCCATTAACCGGTTTTACTCTGCCACATTTTTGTGCCTGTCCCATGCCAGGACATGGATTTCCAACATCTTATGTCATAGTCTTTTTTTCTGTTCAATGGGATAAGGTGAGAGGTGGTTGTTCGTTTTGTTGAAATTGGTGGAATTGTTGACCACTACTGTTTAAACTTTCTTTTCCTAATAACTGACATTAATATTTTTTTGTATCCACTATTCCAAAGTACATATAAAGAGGTTCAGTTATTTTATGCCAGTAAAAAAAAATCCTCCCATATTTTTAAAATAGTAGCTGATACAGAGCAAAATGTATACCAGGAATTACAATTGTATTTTTTTAGTGACTTGGGATGAAATCAAATCCCTTCAGATCAGATTCATGCATATTCCTTTTAATTCCTTTCCCTGTGAAATCATTATTTTTCTTGTTCTATATATCATAAAACATTTCTAAAACAATGATTCCACAAGACTATAGAACATGTGTTAATGAACCATTGGACCAACATAAGATTGAAGGTTCTTGTTAATATTTTTTGAGTTGCCTGGGATACAGCACCTACCTGGGTTTTATGAGTATTGCACAGCCTAGTGTAACAGCATTCAACTACATACTGTTGGCCAGAAGAAGTGGAATAGGTCTTAAAACCAGTTCTGGGTATCGTTTACCTATCAGGTCGGCCCATTGTTCATTAATATGTTGCTTTTCCGAGTAGCCCACCTGGCATTGCACAAATGCTGGTATAGCCAGTCAATTTGGCTGTGGGCCATTTCATACTCAATCAATAAATGACTGCTATGCCGTACTGTAACTGAAATATTGTTAAATAATCCTGATCGTTGTCATTCTGACTGACTATAATGTATTATCTAGTTGTGCTCATCAATAATGACCTTAATAGAACCACAGGATGAAGAACAGCATTTAAAGTACTGTTCCTTTAATTTACTTCCTGGTGTAAAAAAAAGTCTTTTTCCCTCATGGGTATTTACATTCACTATTCTTCTTCTGAATTCATTGGAAAAAAAGTATATTTTGACTTGTCATCAACACTGTTAACATACATGTTATAGATCATTTATAGCCAAGAGTGTGATACAGACTCACGAACTTAATTACTTCATAAAAACATCATAAGAACTGTTAACATACATGTTATAGATCATTTATAGCCAAGAGTGTGATACAGACTCACGAACTTAATTACTTCATAAAAAACATCATAAGAACAGTGTAGAATTTTCTGAAAACAGTTTTATAATGAAATTTGAACCACATTGGCAGTGTAAAAGATAGCATGACCCGTGTTTGCCTTGATTGTGGTAGATCATGGGTTGGAGTCCCAGTTGGGTCAAACCAAAGATATTCAAACGTAAGATTGGAATTTGCTGGATCTCCCCTGAACAGGTATCATTAAGGAGTAAGAGCAAAGACTGATTGGCTCAGAATTTGGATAATATGTCCCAAGTGGAGTTACATCTCTATCTATGAACTGTTGTTTCAGGAAGCCAACACTAAAAAAATCCAGCTAAGTGTGTTGGTCCAGTATCATCTCATCAAAATATAACTTATTCTCGCTATGATAAAGCTGAAACATTTCTCAGCTGGCATTAAACAACAATCTTTCACTCATTTTATATTGAATTTTGACAAGAATTTAGATTAGATAAAGTAGTATTAATTTGTTTTTTTATTTAAACCATTTGTTTAGTGGACTCTGTAGGAAAATTCCTTCTATTTACTGTCTTGTTCCTATCTTTTTGGCATGAATTGTCTTGTTTTTCTTGGTAGCAACTTCCCATGGGTACAATACGCTTACAAAGCGTTTCATCACAAGACTCTGGATTTACATCTCAAGATACATTGTTTCAGAGACCAGCCACTCCATCGTCACTTAATATCAGACAGAAGGTATGAATGACTCTATGTAACCTCCCCCCCCCACACAAGTCACAGCGTTGTCTTGTCAATGCATGCAGATATATATGTAGTTTTAGTTTTATATATTCGTCTCAGAATCACCAAAAATGCTTGTCTTATTTATTACCACTGACTAAATTTTTATATATAGTTTTCATGTTATAGAATTAGAAAGTTTTGACTATTTGTTAGTAATGTAATCTTATAATGAAATTCTATGACAGTTTAAATTTTTATTTCAGGTTGTTTTTTTTTTAGAGATTATTTATGAATCGCCTTTCTTTTGAATTGAAAATACATACAGATCTTTATGTCTGCTTGTAATACACCGGCATGCTGTACTGGACGTGTATATCTGACAGTAGCTCCTGTAGATATTTTATAAGTGACGTTATTCTTCGTCAAAAGGATTTGTGTAATAATCCTGGGGAAAATTATAAAAATGGTTAAATTAGGAAGATATTTCAGAAAATTATTTATGCATGGCATTGCACTGCATTGCAACATTGGCTTAAATTTAGTTGTATAAACAAAGTGCATGTTTCATATCATTGCATTAAATGGATTCGACCAAGTGCATAATTTGTCTTCAAGTTTATATGAATAGAGTTTTCTTCCTTTTATGGTCATTTCATAACCTTGCATTATTAAAGGGAGGTTTTCTAACTTTGCTAAAACTTGTATATGGATTTATAAAAAAAAAAATGGTCAAGCTTGTTTTTACTCCATACTTTAAACTTAGTAGACATGTGGCAATGTCCTGTAAAAAGTGGTTTGGTCCAGTGAAAGGGTATTCATTACTCGATCAAATGACCAATAGGAATCTAAGCAGATCTTCTGTGAAGCATGTGAATGTCCTGTAAACTTGATGGTGGGTCCAGCAATACGTACTACTTTACTGGACTGAATGTCCATTCAACTTCAGTTTACCTTGGGAAACACTGTATAATGAATATAAAATCATTCATAAAATAATATTCAAAGGGATCTATATATATATCCATACTTAAGGATCAATTGGACACAGTTACCCCCTGTTGGAAGAAGGGTGGTGGTCTTCTTTTTGAATTTTTCTCTACATAGCTTTCATAGAAGTGATACAAATTATGTTTGGCTATTGTAACATATTTTTGAGTTATGTCCCTTGAATTTGTAAGCTTGATGAAATAAAATATTACAAAGTAGCAAGAATTTGTAATTTGGCATCTATCTCTACTGTAACCATTAGAAGATGAGCTTCACAATTTTAGGTGTAGATTTCATAATCTTTCCAATTTGAAATTTCTCCTCTTGAGTGGTCCTCTACAAAGTGTGAATTTGCATGTAGATCAGACACTCCATGGGCAAGTGGGCATGTGTATCCTATGCTTGTTTGGGTTCTGGTAATTTCATCCTTTCATTGAATATCATGAAATTTATACATTGTCTTTAATTCAACAATATCTTGGTAAAGTTAGAAAATGAGTGATATCAGAGTACTTATAAAAATATTTGAATTCTAACTTCGGTAAATATCTTTGAAGACTATGATTTTAAGAAAAATACCTAAAAACTATATATTTCTTGAACCAGAAGAACAATAGCTGTGACATTGATCAATTAGATTTCAAAATATTTAAATATCCCAATTAATTTTTTTTCATAATTTAATTTAAAAAGATGTATCTATGATGTTTTTTTTCTTCTTTTTTTGGCTGAAATAAAATACAAAAAAAATCTTTTAGGATTTATACCATTGAACAAATCTGACTTAAATTGTTCTCAGCAAAGTTGTCTTCACACCAATTAAAAATCCAAGATTATTACTATTTGTATCTTGAAAAATGTAACATAGGTGAATTATCATTGTATGAACCCACACAAAATATATGATTTTGGTTCTGATTAAATTTTAAAATTAACTAATACAGAGAAGTGTTTAACATAGATCTTTTCAGAAAATGTGCTTATAATCGTTATTTGAATAATGTTGTCTTCTCTTGTAATAGTGATTTTTCACTTATTTGACTACAGGATGCTGGTGATAGTGCTAGTATTGGTAACCAGTCTGATAATGCTGACTCATTATCATCAACGCCATCTGATAACACGCCATCTGCTAGTTCTACATGGACAAACTGGCCTAATCCACCCAGTACAACCAAGGCAGACACCAACAACAGACCACACACAATTTCCTCGGCTTATGAGAAAAATCACACTAGACCATCATTAAATCCACAGCTTTTTGAACCTCCACCACAGGAGAGTGCCGAGGATGAGCAAGTTCAGATCAGACACCCACTCAAGAAGAAAAGTCACAGTATAATAGAGAACTCGCCATACACACGACCTGCGTCTGCTTCAATTAATAAAATGCAGCCAATGCTTCCTCCACTGGCTCCAAAACCAAAAGTCAAGGCTGTTGCACCCCCTAAAATACCAAATACAGGTATTATTAATTACAATGTTGAAAAAAGAATTATGCAAAATACTGTATAGTGCTTTATATCTGCTGTGTCAAAATTTGGCGATTTTATAAATCCAATTTATTGGCAGATATTTATTTTGGCGGTTTCATAGAAAGAAAAATAATAATTGACTGTTTTTACCATTTATAATCATCCATACCAGTAATCAATTTCATGGTACTGTAGATAAATAATAATTAAATAATAAGTTGGATATTTTATATGAAATAAGATACCCATTTTCAAACTTCTTTAAAAAGGCAGTCTTCTTTTTGTACAAACAAGTTACTGCGAAAGATCTTCAATTTATTGATATCTATTTTTATGATTTGGGTAAAATTTGAGATACAGATTACCAGTAATTAAACTCATTTTTTCTGTGCAAATGAATGAACCTTAACACTTTTGAAAAATTTCTGTCAAATTATTTTTAAGCAATGACAAAGTTATTCTCACCAAGTAAAATTATTTTAGGTTGCGAGCCTCCTGCTTATGTTAATTTGACTGATCTTGCCAACATGGACAGACAGAGAGAACAAAGTACAGATAGCGACAGAACACCTACAGATAAAAGTCCACCAGATACTCAACCTGTACAGGTATAATATGTTAACTTTGGTTGAATGATCTACCATAAGGGGTTGGTTATAAGAGATTTTATGAATATCTATCATTAGTGCAAGAAAATCCGTCTTTTCTCCAGTAGAGCCCAACAGAATAATTAATCACAGATAAAGTTTGTTAGTGACTTGTGGCTGATCTGTGGTTTTCTCCAGGTACGCCGGTTTCCTCCACCAATAAAACTGACTGCCACAATATAACTGAATTATTGTTGAAAGTGACATTAAACACTATAACCCTAACCCTCCACTGATAAAACTGACTGCCACAATATAACTGAATTATTGTTGAAAGTGACATTAAACACTATAACCCTAACCCTCCACTAATAAAACTGACTGCCACAATATAACTGAATTATTGTTGAAAGTTTCATTAAACACTATAACCCTAACCTAAAGTTTGATTGAACAAGTGACCCATGGAAGACATCAGCATGTGTAGTTGTCTTTTATTGGCTGTCTCACATGAAAAGGCTCTGATTACTTAAGTCTTTTATTGGTTGTCTCACATGAAAAGGCTCTAATTACGTAAGACTATTAACAAATACTAAAGTTTTTAACTGTCCCATGTTAAATTTCCTGCATCAGCTTGAGCATTTTGATTTCCGCATGTATTTTAAATGTGTTACTAAACTAGTAAATAATCGTGAAACAACATTTTGATATTAAACAGATTTGAATGTTATAGTTATGCAATAAATTGTAGCATTTTGTAGATTTATATGAGAAATTGTTTTAGATGAAAGGAAAGTTATAATATAAATGCTATATCAAAGTTTTAAGGAAATGTCTGTGCAGGCTTTTATTGTAACAGATAATGCTAGATAAAAGTAGTGTTAGGAATCGACTAGAAAAAACGAATCGATTAATTGGATGCCTGTCACTGATTATATTTTCAATTATAATCGGAATGTGTTGTTTGTTAAAATCTTTTGTTAGGTGCAAATGTAGTTTACGACTTAGCTCTCAGTGTTAAATGACTAATAACGGTAGTTAATTATCATAAAACATGTGCTAGCCTCCATAACCTTGATGAGTCTGTGTCAGTTTAAAGCTTTGAAAATGCTAATTTCCTGTCTCTTACAAATGTTTGCAAGATATACATTCTAAATACAAAACACATTCGGACAAATTGTAATTCCGGAAAAGTTTTTAGATGGTCGATTTTGAAAAATTATAATCGATTGTCGTTGAACTTCAAATAATTGACCGATGATCGGAACACCACTAGATAAAAAGTGTAAATGTCTTACCATTTATATGTTTATACTTTTTTTTTGTAATTTGTTTATTTTTAAAGAAAAGCAGAGGCAGATACAAATATAAAAACATATGACATGCATATACAATTTACACAGACGATATACATTTAATTCATCAAAATAAACATTTTACACTGAAAATTTCAAACACCAAGAACAATTTCAAAATGCAACCACTTTTTACATATATATTCTCTTTGTGTAGAGGATAGTAAATTTATGGTTGTCTTTTCTGTTTTAATGCAATATTTTAGGTATTTTAGACCACCATTGATACTAGGTTTATCACCCAAACATCTACATTTGTATAAATAATATTTTAAAATCAAAATGACTTGATTTTTTGTGTTATCTGGATCTAAAGGATCCATAATACCCAATATAATATTAGGTACATTTATATACAGCATATTAAGACCACAATTTTCAAAAATATTTATTAATGAAAACCAAAAGTTTTATATATGTTTATACTTATTCAGATTTTTAAGGGATTCATTGTCTTTTTCTTTCTTATTTATTTTCTTTGCTTCTATTTTACTGTTATATATTGCATTTTTGTTTTTGTTTCTGTTGTTGTTGTAGAAATGACAATTTTGCAAGCTTTACGTCTTTCTGACAGCTAGTGTAAAGTTGTAACTTGTTAAAGTTGGTGATCTGTGTCATATTCTTTATTTAAAATTGAAGAAAAAAACCAACTTCATTGTATGAGATATTTCTTTTACCAATGTTCCTTTTTTTCTAAATATTTACTAAATTATGACAAGCATAACTCATTAACGTGAAGTATTCTCATTAAGATTTGTGTGGGGCCTCCATGGCCATGATCGTATGATAGTTGGATTTACAACTACCTATGCAATCAGTGCCTATCACCACTAACGTTGTGAGTTCAAATTCCACTCAGGCGAGGTGTACTCGATACAACATTATGTGATATTGTTTATCAATGACTTGCGACAGGTTGGTGGTTTTCCCAGGGGACTCTAGTTTCCTCCATCAATAAAACTGACTGCCACGATATAGCTGAAATATTGTTGAAAGTGGCATTAAACACCATAACCCTAACCCTAACCCTATCAATCAATTAGTCAAACAAAGACTGTTAATATAAATTGCTAAGTATTATACAAGTCAAGAAAGATTCATTAGAGATTTAATTTCTATCTGAACAGTAAACATTTTTATTTTTTATTTTCTATTGCATGCAATGTTGTAAATAACATTTCTTATATGCTTGTTTTAATCTTGTAGCTCAATCCATGAGATGTTTAGCAATTTTAAAAACTTTTTTTTGAAAGAAAATATTATGTGTGTTTTCATTACAAAAACCAAATTGATGTATAAAGGTTAAATAAATAGTAAATATTGTTAACTTGTGAAAAGAATTAACCGAAAAAGTTATGAATTTGAATTTTTTTTTCGAAGTAGTGTTTGCTTATTTGCTTTTGTCGTCCTGAATATAGCTGAAATGCAGCTCGCAGGATGTTAAACAATAGAACATTTTGACAAACTAGCCAGAACAGCATTTTAGAAGAATTTGTTTCTATTTGATTAAGCAAATTTTATTCAATTTTTACTAGCCAGAACCAATTTTTACTAGACTGGGGCATAGGCCTAGTGATTTTTAATGTACACTGCTACTACAAATAGCAACGAAAAAAAAAGATCACTGGCTTGAGCTACAAGAGTATGTTGGGTTGTTTTTTTTTTTAATGTTTTTCACTACATATAATAATAGCATCTTGCTTTTTTCTGTGTGCTGCAGTCATCTGGGTTACCAGTGGACCTGGAGGAAGCTATGAAGGATCTTGATTCTTGTACTGCTGCTTTGCATACAGAATATGAAACTGTAGAATTGAGGAATGGGAAAAAGGCAAGGGATTCTTAGTAGAAATAGTACAATGTCTTTTAATTTTTTAGTGAATTTTTTTTTCAGAAACCCCTTCCCTCTAGATCTATAGTTTTACCATAGAGTTATATATTTGTCCCCAGAACACTTTTAAAATCACTCTTAACTGTTTGAAAAACACTTGTGCACTTCAATGATCGTTAGATGTTGTTTGAATTTCATTTTATTTATGTTGATCAGAAATTTAAGATGAATGGTGATGACATTCATAGTTTAACCTAATGTCAATGTGGAAAAAGTTTCAATATTTTATCTAAGCTCACTGAACCATTTGAAAGTTTGAAGGATTTGTAACTTTAAATGGTTACATATACAGTCAATGCTGCTTTAGTGACCATTTCTGTTAAGCTATAACTTGTATTATATGACCCTAATTCCAATTTCCATTCATAGTGCACATTATATTAATTAACCCTGTATTTAGTGACCACCTGTCTTATGTGATCCTATTTCATTGTTCCCTTTGAAGGTCCCATAAGACAGGTTTAAAAAAAAAAATTCAAATATTTGTTATGGTAAGTAGTGAAAATATGTATTCTGAAGATTCTTTTTCATGTAGCAAATTAGTGTAATAGCTTTTAATTCTTTGCTTTATGTAGAATTAGTTATATTTGGCATACATATTTTATTAGGTCAGATGGATTAAAGATCCATGTGAGCACCTGCTGTCGCTTGGCATCCATTGTACAGTGAAACCTGTCTAAACTGAACCCTGAATAAAATGAAATCCTGTATATACCGAACCCTGAATAAAATGAAATCCTGTATATACTGAACCCTGAATAAAATGAAATCCTGTATATACCGAACTTTAAATAAAGTATCAATGTGGGAAATCTTTGAAAATTTAACCTGTATAAACAGAACACCTGTCTATTCTGAACACAAAAGTTGGTTCTAAGGAGGTTAGGTTTATACAAGTACATTATGTATCACTATATGAATTTTCATAATTTAATCCTCCCCAAAACTTGAATGGAATATTTCTTGTGTGATTTTCTAGTAAACACAAGACAGTGACCTATAAGAACTGAAAACAAATGTTAAAAAATGTTCTTCTCTGAAATAAGGACACTTGACCTTATTCAAACTGTATTTAATTGATGATTTATATCCAGGTGATCCTGTTTAACAGTAATGTTTTAAACAATGTTGAGAGTCGTTGACCTCTTTTTAGCATGAAGTCTTGTGAATGTTGTAACTTTTAACAATGATATGTAAATTGCATGTTTGTCTTATCACTTGAATGTTTTAAACAATTAATATTTAATATGTTACAACCAAGTTGCTTCTGGCTTGTGATATAATGAATACATGGGAGGCAAGGTATCTGTTTCTTCCATAGATTACTAGTAAACTAGAGCTTTTATTAATTCATACTGGACCATAATCTTGTTCAATAACCCCCCTGGAATTCTCGTAAATTTGAACTTTTACTTGTCAAACATATGTTCTGACTTTTTCTATAAATTTAGAAGTCAAATTGAAAACCAGATGTGCCATACAGGTTCCTGTCAGTCTCTGGTTCATAGTAATATTTGCCATTTGTCCATGCAAGATACCTAGCCATAAATGATGTGACATTTTTCTATCACATGCCATCCCTCATCTGTCATTCATCCATTTAAGTCTGTTCACGCCCTGCTTTGTAAATTAGAAAAAAATGGTGCAGTCGACTCGCAGCCGCAAGTGATAAAGTTTACTAGCTGCTTGCCTATGGTCGAGGGTTCTCTCTGTGTACTCCGGCTTCTTCCACCACTAAAACTGGTCACTATGATATAGCTCAAATATTGCTGAAAGTGGGGTTAAACACAATAAATCAAATCAAATAAAACCAATGCAGTCTTCTCTGTATTAAAATACAAAACCAATTTATTTTATTTTTTTTACAGAATATAGTACAATAATATAATAACATATAAAACATCATACAATCTATATAATAAAGTACAATTAAATCTTTTTACAATCTTTTCCAATATATAATCATATGTATATTGCAGTGGAGGTTTTTGTTTTTTTTTTTAGAATAGAAAAAATTAGAAAAGAGGTATTTTGCAGAGTTTAGAATTGTTTACTATTGATATATGTGATTAATATTTTTTTTTATATAATTAAGAAAAAAAATTAGATAAGAATTTTAGTGTATTTATAAAAAAAGAAAGAAAAAAAAGACATCGAGAAGATGAGGTTGTACTTTATATTGGCATTTATACATGTATGTAAAACCTTTATGGTCTGGCCTGGTGCAAACAATCAATTGGACTATAACACTGTACCCAATATACAAAAGTATTATTTGGATGGATTAAATATTCATATTGTTTTAATTATCCGGTAACAAGTATACTATACAGTATACTATAGTATAATAAATATAAACAAGAATTTTTTTTTTTTTTATAATGTAAATATGTAAAACCAAAAAAATTCTTAATTATTTTATTCCTCCACCAATAAAACTGACCACCACAATAAAACTGAAATATTCTTGAAAGTGGCATTAAACACCATAAACTTAAACCTACCTATTTATTTTAATTAATTTCCTGAATTGTTTTTCTTTCAGAGAAAACAGAACTCAATAGAACTAGCCAAAGCAATCCAAGAACTAGAAGCCAGTACAGCTGCTCTTCAGTGTAATTATGAGACTTCTAGTAATACTAGCCAAAATTCTTTACAATGCTCCAGTGGTTATGGTACAATGAACAGTACTCCTTCTAGCTCAGAAGATACCATAGCAATTGGAGGTGAGTGCTAGTGTATATTCTGTTACAATTAAAACAAAAATGACACCACCAGATGTAGATAAAACTCAAAATATTTTGACATTTGGTTACTAGACCTTGTAAAAAGAAAACCTGTTAGGTAATGGTAAGTGGAAGTAAATAAAGTCAGCTGAGTTTTATACTGATGCATGTTGTCTCTCAGAAGTAATACTCCTTTTAACTATCGTGGATTCATAAATTTTCTGTGGTATATATTTTTGTCATGACACTTGATTTCATGGTTTTAATATTTACTGATTATTTTTAAATTAAATTTGTACACTTTATATTGCACATAATTTTGTGCTTAGGTGGATTTTTAAAGAAAATTACATACATTTATATTAAAACGACATACATTTATATCAAAACGACATACATTTATATCAAAACGACATATATTTATATCAAAGCGACATATATTTATATCAAAACAACATACATCTAAATCCACATGAGATACAAATGAATCCATGTCAACTCGTAGGAAGCATGATTGTATGATTGTTGCATCAGAGCATGTTTGTCTTCCTGCAAATTTTAATTCAAAAGAACTGAAGTACCATGTAACCTTTTATCACCACTTCTATTCTCACTGTTGTAGTTTGTATCAACATTTTATTTTATTATTTTGATATTTTCCAAAATCATTGTAGAACAACTGGTTTTGAGCTGTTTGAAACCAGATGAGTAAAAAAACTCTCATTAGCTTATCTTGCCTGAAGGTGCACTTGAACCATTGATGTAATTTAGTGTCTTTTGTCCTCAGTAGATTATAATTTTTATACCCCCGCTCCACCAGGGGTATACTGTTTTACCTCTGTCCGTCTCAATATATTTTTCGTCACATTTTTCTCAGCAACTATAGATGGCAGAAATCTGATATTTGGTCACAACCTTCATATAGGTATGCCATATTGTGGGAAGCGTTTTTGGACCCGTCAGATTCCCACTTACTGTTTGCCGATTTATGGGTTTTTATACACATTGAATATATATCCGGGGGTATCATAGGTGAGCATTAGCTCACAGTTCATCTTGTTTTCTCTGAAACCACAAATAATTTTAAAGCAAACTGGAGTGGAATTGTCTACTAAAAAGTTTATGAAGCAAACTTGAGTGGAAGTGTCTACTACAAAGTTTATGTTTTGTATTTTAATTTGGAATTCAAAATGGCCACCAGCTCAGAAAATAAGGAAGATGTAAATATAACTTCTTCTCAGAAAATTGAACCCCTGCTTTATAGGAATGGTCTTGTTCAAACTATGTGTTCTATCAAAAACCCAAGATGCCTGCTACTAGCACACACATTTACAAAATTAATGATTTTTGTATACACTATGGAAAAATGTATAACTATCTTATTCTCAGAAACTACAAACCTACAATGAATGATCAATCATCATTAGATAATTTTTGATAAGTGGAAAGGGAAAAAAAAATGGCCACCATGAAAGGACTTAATTTAATTTAGCACACAATTGTGAAAATGGATCTTTCTCTGAAACCACACACATGTTAGATTGTAGCTTGTGGCCTTATTTTAGCTATATAATCTATGTTATGTATATTTGTACTTTTGACTACTGACCTCATTTTAACTGTATATTAAAGTCATGTATGTTTCTTTTGACCTCATTTTAACTGTATATTAATGTCATGTATGTTTCTTTTGATCTCATTTTAACTGTATATCTATGTCATGTATGTTTGTACTTTGACTGTTCATTGCTATTTTAATTTGAATGCTATTATCACACAGTAGCACATATATAACTTACATCACATATTGTTTGTTCACAGAGCTAATTGTCCATTTCCTTGTCAAAAAATATTTAGCTGCAGATATGAAACAATTATTATTACAGTCAAACTTGCTTTAGTGACCACCTCTATTAAGCTATAACTTGTATTATGTGACCATAATTTTTATTTCCCTTCACAGTGCATTTCATATCAGTGTAAACCTGTATTAAGCGACCACCTGTCTTATATGACCATATTTCACTGTTCCCTTGGAAGGTCACATAAGACAGGTTTGACAGTAATTCACAACCAATTTTTTTCTCGGATTGTACAGGTCAAAGGATAAGGTCATTTGGTATTAGATTAAGATAACCATAATTGTATTTTCCCTTTTTGAACAAAATATCTTGTAAGAAAAAATATCAAACTTGGTCCAAACAGCTAGAAAATGGAGGTGTAGGGACCTCTTGTTTCATTAATATGCACTTCAGTCTCAGGAAAGGACATGGCTGAAGAACATTTGTGATATAAGTTGTGTGTTGTTGTTTTTTCTGGAATGTTCTGTTGCATGTCTTTGTTGTGATCTCTTACAGAAGTTGAAATTATTAGAGAAAGATATACATCAGAACAAGAAAAATATTACACTATTCCTAGAAACTCTGAAATAGGAAATGTATATAAAGCTGTGTTACAGGCTAATCGACCAGCATCAACTGCAGGTAGGTTAATAAAATGTCATGCATTGGCAGAAGTGGTTCTCATGAGAAGACCATAGGAAATGAAATGAGAACATAATGTTGTATCTTTCCACAGGTTTGAAAAATGTTGTGTTTTACTGTTTGGAATACAGTAGAACGTGGATAAAAAATTAAGAATTTCTCATGCTAGTGAAAATCTTCAATGTTTGCTCTAGTTTAAGAGCATGATCTGGAAATAGCACCTGAAAATAATAATACACATTTTTTGATTATGATAATCCAACTTTTACACCAAAGAAAATATATAAATTATGCCTATTTAATTAATTTATTTTGGTCAACAATATTTTCAGTATACAATATTTTGTGTAATGAACTCCTCTTACAGTTTACATCCAGATGAAAACAAACCTGTACACAGTTGTTGGGGACAGATTCAAGATGTGTTTAGTTGGTTCTGGTTTTATGGTGTTTAATGCCACTTTCAACAATATTTCAGTTGTATCCTGGCAGTCATTTTTGTTAGTGGAGAAAACCACCAACTGCTGCAAGTCACAAACTTTATCAGGAGCAGGATATGAACTCACAACATCAGTGGTGATAGGTACAGATTGCATGAATAGTTGTAAATCCAGCTACCTGTACCATATGAGCATGGCCTTTTGTGTTCCTTTATACCTTTTAGGTTCCATGAGCAAAGCCTTTCATGTTCCATACACAGCATTTCATGCTCCATAAACAGAACCCTTCATGTTCCATAAACAGCCTTTCATGCTCTATCAACACCTTATTATCTTCCATAAGCAGAACTTTTCATGGTACATAGGCAGAATCTCTTGTTATTAGCAGAGTATAGGTATACATATTGCAGGTAATTAAAAACAAAAACAAAAATTGAATTGTAGAACAATATAATTACCTCATATTTTATAGGCATACCAGTATCTGGAGTAGCATTAGGAAGACGTACTTCCATGAATCAGCAACAAAGTAAACCTCCACCTCCTGTCCGGCGGTCATCGTCAATCACAACAGCAAACCCTGCAGTACTTCAGAAACTTCGAAAGACACCCCCGCGTGAGCAACCACCACTACCAAATCAACAGGCTTTCAGTAGGCAAGGTTCACACAGAAGAAGTAGTAGTTCTGGTAGTCAACCAGAACCAGCATATGCAGAGCTGCAAGAGATCCAACAAAATATCCACGCTCGTCAAATGCGGCAGGCCATGCAGGAAAATGTTTATGATTCTATGACAGCTGATCCCGACACTCAACAACAAACGGTTTCACAACATGTGCCTCAATCACAACCATTGTACGGACATGCCATGCCACATGGAGGGCAACCTTCATTTCCACCATCTGGTGGACAGTATTCCCTACCAGGTGTATCACACTATGGCCAACAACAACCTGCAGGTCAGGTTGATATGGTAAAGAAGTTGAATGAACGGTTTGCTGCTATGAATGCTTCTTTACAGGAAGAAGAGTTACCTCCACCTCCTGCAGACATTTTTAGTGATTGTGACTTGCCGCCACCTCCCTCAGTAGAGGAACTTCAGGAAATTGAGTCTGTGTTTAGTCATCCGCCACCCCCTGTTTTTGCCAAACCCCAAACAAACAATAGTGAGAATATCCGTGCTTCACTTGTTTCAGAGTTGAAATCAGGACCTCGGTTGCGACGTGTCAGTTCTAAGGACGAAGGATCAGAATGCTAGTATTTTATGAAAATAATAGAAGTAGTTTTTGTGTCTTGTCGTTTTTTTTATTTATGTGTGATGGTAACAGTTTTAAACTATGAATGAAAGGCGGACAAGTATAATTTTGCTTGCTTGTAGAAATAGTTGCACCTCATTTTTCCCCAACTTCAAAAGTGGGGGATAAAATATATTAGCTGGGCAATTATCTGCCCCTGTTTCATCATAATTATTCACAAAAATAACATGTTTGTGTATCTGCAGTAATATAATGAAATTGTGGTTGTACAGTAGTCCCCCTCTAATAAGACCAAATCTCAGATGCACTGAGATTGTAAAATACTAAATTACCTCTCTCAAGAGAGGCCTCACTTCTTATTTTGCCATGATATAGCTGAAAAATTGCTGAGTTAGCATTAAACAACAATCACTCACTCACTTTTTATAGGATAACTTTTTCATTGTAGAAGGGCTGGTCTTGTAAGAGTAGGAACTACTGTATTGTAATATATTTACTTAGTTTTATTAAGAGTTTGTTCATGTTCTAGTTCTGATTGTATGGTATGTAAATTTGTTGAGTGAACATTATTTTGATATAATATTGATTTTAGGTAAAGAATTACTGTTTTAAGCTTGTACATGTATTATGTTTTACCAGTGGTTTAAAATATAAATTACACCATCTAGGCCATACATAAAAGATTGTTGGTTTGCTCTTTCCCGACTTACACACCCCCTGAACATTTCATCAGTGTTATTTAAATTTGTGTATGGATTTACTACAAATTAAAATGTAAAAAAAAAAAAAAAAATTAAGAGACAATTTCGAAGAATAAAAATTTTCTCTGTAATATTGAAATTTTTTAATGGATTTACTATAATAATGTAAAAAAAAAAGCATTTTCAAAGCAGAAGAAAATTTAATTTCCCACCTACCTACCTGTTTCTTAAATTGTGGGTTGGGAAACAGCATACCAATCTATTTTTAGAAGGACCCTATTGTCTAAAAGAGAAAGTAAAATATGGATTTGTGAATTGAATTACTATTGGTTCAATATGGCAGCAACCAAAAACTAGTTAGAAATAGAGAAAGTTCTTTTTAAATAGAAATTAGATGATAAATCTTTTACTTCAGCATTATATCTACATGTAATAATGACTGCTATTTTGATGAGAATTATCCTAAATTTACCCAAACAAAAAGAAAAAACAATTTGCAGTGATAAAATGGTATCAAAATGTTGTCTACCATTTGTTGTCACACATTAATGATTGGTCTCTGTGTACTACCTTTTATCAAATCGGGGCCGTCATGGTCGTGATCTTATGCTAGTTGGATTTACAAATACCTATGCAATCGGTGCCAATCACCACTGATGTTGTGAGTTCAAATTTCGCTCGTTGCGAGGTGTACTCTATACAACATTATGTGATCAAATTTGTCAGTGACTTGCTGCAAGTCAATGGTTTTTTACGGGTTTCCTCCACTAATAAAACGGACCGTCATGATATAGCTGAAATATTGTTGAAAGTGGTGTTTTACACCATTACTTCTAAAATGTTATCAAATCCAGCATTCTATGATATCCATATACTCATAAATCACATTTTCTAGTTGAAACAACAGGTGTAATTTGGATAGAAGGTGGGAATTACATTTTGGAAATGGCTAAACACAACTCATTGAAATTTAAATTTAAATTTAAATTTGATTTTGTCTCCTCAAAACATTGAGATTAAATTTTTTTGTTTTTCTTCTTTAATATCAAAATATGACTGCCAATTTTAAATTCATTTTACTACTAAACAATAGCCATGGTTTGATATTTTCTGTTTTAATCACTGGTAAGTTACAAAGTAGACTTTCTACTCGTTGTATCATGCTTTTTTGACTGAGTGGGTTTTTTTTTATCTCGTGCAACTCGTTTACAGACAGTAATCATGAAGGATTAAGGTATTCATAGACAATTTACTGTTGTAAATCATGATGTTATGTAAGAACTGGTTTGAAAGGTTCAATAGACAAACTAGAACATGGTAAATAATTTTGTGAAATATTACTATAGTAATCTGTGACATGAAAATTTTAAATCAGTATTATTTTTAAATCATAGTTTTAACAGATAAGTAAACTATGAGAGATAACTCTTTAGAAAGCCTTGTCAGGTTTTACCATTATATGTATATTTTATCCACCTGGCATTGGCTTTTTTCATCTTTTGATACAATTGAAGCATTATAGTCCCCATTCAAATATATATACATAACTTCTCTATCCTCTATCCAGAATGGCCATCATCACTTTAATAGAAATGTTTCAAATAGCTCAAGTTTTTTTTATATTTTAAGGCAGAATAGAATAACCTGGAATTTCCAGTTTTAAACAGATAAATTTCTTTCTTTGATTTTTTTTTTGTGCAAAATAGATGACTTTGCTAATTATGAAAGTTGGGTCTATCTTAACTCCCAAAAAATCTTATAAAAGTGTATTTTTTTTAAAGCAGTGGGTCATTTTAAGACAAACTTGGATACAGGGTTCTAGAGTGATCTCCTTTTGACAGCTACTCCTTCCATCCAAGATGGACATTGTTACTAAATATAGAAATTTCTTCAAGCGGTTATAGCTTTGAAAATTTAAACTCTGTCTTCTTTTTAATGAATTATATAACAAATATTCTGGATTATTCCATCAAATTTGTTATTACTTATTATGTTAATTGTGCCAATTTTAAGTATCATTTTTACACAAATTTTCTCAGTTGAAGAATTTGTTTTTCAGATTTGTTTATGTAATAATTTACTATGTAGATTTATTTTCTGAATATTCAAAGTTCTACAGAAATAGTAGTAAAATTTTGGTGGAAATTCATATATCAAATCTTAGTCATTACAGACTTAGGGGTAACCTATGGGGTTTGTTTTATTATAAGGGTACAGTTAAGTATTTCACCGAAAATAATCAAAGTAAATGTCACGTTGTATTTCCTTACTGTATAGTTGTTTAGTCTTATAGAAAATATCAGTGTAATTAATTTAGAGTATTACAACACAATTTTATTGTCTTTCCTTTTTATTTTTTTAATCCATATTTTTTTCTGATTCTCAGGGTTTCTTGCTTTGTTTTATCTGACTTTTTAAGAAATTATTGATCTGTGGAGACACATTTGTGTTACACTTGTATGTGTAAGAAAATGTCCATTAATTTTTGCTGGAGTTTCCTTTTAGATTTGTACCAGTCTCTCTACTGATAACAAAATAAAATTTATAACCAGTTTATACTTTAGTCTTCACAGAGTTATGGTTCTTGCTAATTTGAAATATTTCTGATCAATAATAAGTTTAATTGCACCTATTCTGTTGACATTTTGTTCATCGTTAGTGATGATAAAATACAGGTTTAATTTGATTTTGCTGATCTTAATCTGGCTGTTATAAACAGTTGAATTTCTTTATCATTTCTTTATTTTTATTCCATTTCTAATCAAGAAATTAGATATTTTTAACAAATTATTACAAATGATAAAATAAGGGTCTAGTTCAGGATTGCTGATTTTCCTACAAATTATTCCAGATTAAGGATCTTTTGTTCTTTTCGGAAAGTAGCATTAAACACCATAAACCCTCCTCCCCCCCTTTCCCCTTTTCTGATGCTGATAAATAACAGGAATGTAATCTATTATTGGTTGTTTTATACAAGATATTATTTTATGTCTCTTCTTTAGACTTGTTGGAGAGGGAAAAAAACTTCTGAAATTTAGCTTGGTGTCAATAACAGGACCAAGGAGGACATACTTTAATATATTACCTTATAAGGAAATGTCAAACAAAAATGTTTTTTTCACATAAACTTTGTGATCTGATTAAACTCATAGTGTCAGTTAATGATCATTGTATGATCCTTTACAACGATATATGTTTCTCATTTTGGTCAAAATAGAGATCTACCACAGGAGCTGAGGGCTTAATATTAGATGTGGTCATGAGGAAACTGTTAAGTACTCTTTACACATATATTTCTGTTTTTTCATATGATTAAGAAATATGTATTGAATATCAAAACTTTCAGATAAAATCGTTATATCTAGACAGGTTGGATATCCCATTTTGACTGACATCTTGGCTTATGTAATTGTGAGACACAAGCCAGACTCTCCATTTAACTGGTCCAGCTTTCCGTCAAGTTGGGGCATCCAACCTGTCTAGACTATTAACGTATAATATCAGTCGAGGTATAAAATGTGACGCTGATGCTAACGTGCCTAGCAAAGTTTGACAACTGATACTGACTTCTAGTTTATACTACACAAGATACAGATTAATTACTACAGGAAGTTGTATAATATACAATGTTATATTGTGGAAATTATAAATAGATTTTGGTATTTTATTCAGAAAAAAATGTTTAATGTATGATATTAATCCTGGTCATTCCTGAGTCTTAATACACCCATATTTTTATTATCAATTATCGGTAATTCATTTTCTTTTGATCTCGCCGAACGATATTTTCAAAATCAACATTACCATGATACTGAAATGTATTGGTCGGTGTGACATCAAACACATGTTACCGATAAAAACAATAATGTCGGTTATGAATGTCTCGACAGATATTATCACTAGTATCACAGCTCGTCCTACTGGACTCACAGTGGTACTAGTGGTAATGTCTGTATCAACCTTCATAACTGCCGATATTCTATATATTTATCTTTATATCAGGTACCCTTGACTGTCATTTATTGTGAATTCTTCTTGATTTCTTGATTAATTGAAAATGATTTTTTTCACTAAATTTTTGATTTTGATATTTTATTCATTACTTACATGTACAATACATTATTTCTCTTGAACCCATAAAATATGTTGCTTTTTGAGTTATGCCCATACCATAAAATCTAGCATATTTCTGGTCAATTGTATATGTTGCCCATGATTCAAATTAATATTGAAATACAGTCGAATCTCGTTATCTCGAACTCAGATAACTAACCTTTGGGGTTAGGCTTATGGTGTTTAATGCCACTTTCAATATTATTTCAGTTACATCATGGTGGTCAGTTTTTTTTTGGTGGAAGAAATCATAGTACCTGGAAAAAACAACCAACCTGTTACAAGTCACTGACAAACTTTATCACATAATGTTGTATAGAGTACACCTCACCATGAGTGGGATTCAAACTCACAACTTTAGTGGTGATAGGCATTGATTACATGGGTAGTTGTAAATCCAACTAGCATACAATACGATCACTACCACGATGGTATGTTGTTAGTAGCTTTCAGCTTAATTGTTCTGGGTAACTCAAATACTTTGTTAATTCAGAGTAAAATAATTCAGCTTCAACACAATGAGTTTCGACTGTATTTGAACGATATTTGTAAATGAAATGTATGAGTTACAATATGTTATACCGGTAATTTATTTTCAGTCATATTTGATCAGATGCTTGTTTTAGTGTCATTGTCCCGACTTCACCCCTCAATATTATTCTGCTTCATAAGTAATACAAGACAATCTCATGCTTCTATAATCAATATCATAGCCAAAAGTTGTTAAAAAAACAATAAAATAAAACAAAACAGAGAGAGACTAGTGAGAGGAGCCCAAAAAGGGGAATTAAATAAATCTATAAAGAAGAAGATATACAACAATAATAGAAATAGAATTATGTTGTGTGACAGATTCATTTGTTTACAGCATGTAGATTTATATTAAGTTCTGAGAATCAAAATTCAACATTCAGGCAATAAATCCTCTTCACCAAGTGAGCGTTATACAAGCTCATTTCATCCTCTAGTTTTGATATTTGCGAGTTTCAAGTCAATTTTATCTTGCTCTAAACTTACTGTCATTAAACTTTTGAGTACAATTTTCTTACTCATACCCCGAAATCGTCCAATCAGAAGGTTGTATTTTTTAGATATGGCATTCTGATTGGCTGTTTTTTTTTAGTATGAGTACAAATCTCTTACTCAAAAGTTTAAGACCATAATGCCTGAAGTATTTAGTATAATGTTAAAAATACTGCTTTGTTGATGACATTGAGTACATTTCTGTGAGTATCACTTCTTAAATATATAAGGATTCATATTATTTTGATTTCGTCATCAACTTGAGAAATATTTTATTTGTGTTTGTTTTATTTTGTTTTTCTTTATTTTTTGCAAACAATACATTGCATTTTGTAAGTTGATATTTATTTACTATAATTTATATGGAATGTAATTAAACAGAAAAGACAATCATAAGTGGCTGTCTTGTAATGTCCATTTTTGTTGACCTGATTGGTATTTTATCTAGTAACCTTCACAAGCATGACAAGAGTGGAGGGTATGGGTTTTTTCTTCTTTTTATATTGTTAAAGGGATATTAAAGCTCATTAAGGTAATTTTTTGTATCTCATGAAAACTTGCAATTGGTTCAATAAATGATATTTATGAAACATTAACCCGGTTTTTAGCTCACCTGACCCAAAGGGTCATGTGAGCTATTGCCATCACTTGGCATCCGTCATCCGTCCGTCCGTAAACATTTCAATCTTCTAGAGAACCACTGAAGCAAATGGGACCAAACGTTGCAGGAATGTTCATTTGCATGGTCTAACCGAGTGTTGTTATTTTCGTTACGATCGGTTATCCAACATGGCTGCCAGGGGCTATAAAAGCCTCTGATCGGCTGAAATTTTTAATGATCTTCTTCTCCGATACTACATGGAGGATGGAATTGAAAATTGTCAAGAATGATCATTGCAAGCTGCTAACCAAGTGTTGTTACTTTTTGGACCGATTGAAAATCCAAGATGGCC
>MJUT01055041.1:458930-469222 GCA_002080005.1 Gigantidas platifrons
CCCCTCCCCTTAAAAATAAATCAAAAGGACATCCTTATTTTGTATACCTGCATGCTGGGCATTAGAATTGATGGTTAAAGTTTAACTGTTTTCCTCATAGAAGCTTCTAGAATTTTGAAATCTAAAGGTATCCCCCAGATGTGGCATTTGGTATAATATAAAAAAATAATGTGCCACTCTTACATTTTCTCAAAACTAATTTTTTGTGGAAAATATTAGGAATGATGGGCATCTCTTGTTATAAATAGTATATAAAATATGAAAGATTAGTAAAATAATCAAAGTTTTTCTCATAAAAGCTTCTACAGTTTAAAAATATTGTTTTCTAAAGGTATTACCCAAATGCGACAAGTATTATATATTTTAATAGTTATATTTTCCTGAAATATCAGTAAAGCTGGACATTTCTTGTTACAAAAAGTACATAAAATATGTAAGATGAGTAGAACAGATATATATTTCCTCATAGAAGCCTCCATAATTTGTAAATATAGTTTTATATTGGTATGCCATAACTGTGACTAAGATATATAGAATGATTGTATGAATCTTACAAGTATATAATACTCAATTGTTTGGAAAATATCTGGAAAGCTGAGGATTTTTTGTTCCAAATAGTAAATAAAATATATAAGATGAGTAAATTAGTCAAACTTTTTCTCATATAAGCTTCTACAGTTTAGAAATATAGTTTTCTAAAGGTATTACCCAAATGCAGCAAATATTATATATCTTACAAGTATATAATAGTTATATTTTCCTGAAATATCAGTAAAGCTGGACATTTTTTGTTCCAAATAGTACATAAAATATATAAGATGAGTAAAACAGTCAAGGTTTTCGTCATAGAAGCTTGTACAATTTTGAAATATGCTTTTCTAAAGGTATGCTCCAAATGAAGTCAAGATAAAAATAATGAAGTATGAGTACGACTAATATTATTAATACAACATGTATATATTAAAATTTTGGGAAAGATAAGAAATGATGGGCATCTCTTCTTATAAATAGTATATAAAATATGTAAGATGAGTAAAACAGTCAAAGATTTTCTCATAACAGCTTCTACAGTTTATAAATATAGTTTTCTAAAGGTATTACCCAAATGCAGCAAATAAGTATATACATTTATCTTACAAGTATATAGGGTAAATTGATCGTGAGTCGGACACTTCCTGCTTTCCGAGGGCCCTGATTGCTTCCCTTAACAATATATGTTGGCAATATGGATACCATCTGAAAGAGCACGAAGTGATTAGCAATAAATCTTTTTGAACCTATCGGTGTTTTTTATTGCAGATAATGCAATTAAGGAAAACTACCGATGCCTTTATTTGATCGTGAGTCGGACACTTTTTGATCTTGAGTCGGACAGTCTTTTAGCAGTTGATTTTAAGTCGGACGACCAATAAAATTTCTGACTCACACTGAAAAATTATTTCATGCGCATTGAGTGTGAACGCAAACTCACACCATTATCATTTTTGCTGGAGTTCATATTACTACTGTTTTAGTTCCTTACTGTTGCCTATTGTCAATATTTTATATTTGTCTTTATGTTTGTAGTAGCTTTTGTATCTTGCCAGAAACATTAGTATGCCACTGATAGCGCTTAATAGTTCTTTACTGTTCTTATAATGTAATATGTATATCTGTTATTTGTCATCGAATGCGAGATGAAAAGCGTATTTTACTCTGCATAGATGTCTTAATTGCGGATGTCGTGATAAACATAATGCTAACTTGATGGAACTGTGGCCTGATGGACCACAAAGTAATACCCTTCCCCCCCCTCTTTGTCTAGCCAATGCTCATTATGATTTAATAGTCTACCAAGTCTGTAGAGACCTGTCAAACCATGTAGGAGAAGGGATGAAAAACCATGTATGAGGAGTTGCGATATTGCATAAAAATGGTAAGTCCAACATGCTACTGTACAATTATTCCTCAATAAACTGGCACACCCTACCCACATGCACATCTACTCATTATGATCTAATAGTATACCAAGTTTGAAAGAGTTCCTACAAACCATGAAGGAGGAGAAGCGATTAAAAGGTTAGTGTGGACAGACAGACGGACGGACAGACAGACAGACAGACAGACAAGCTGATTCCTATATACCCCCTCCAAACTTTGTTTGCGGGGGTATAATGACAGAGAACTCTACTTTTTGAACATACGGTTTGTGTAATTAATTGTTTGTAACATGTAATAATTAGTATATATGCCTGGCAATAAAGTTGAAATTGAACCAAAAAAATATTTCGTTGATTGTTTCCAACCAATTGCAATTAAACCAAATGCAACATGTACCCTTTGTCACCTGTCGGGATTTTCAGGACTATATTTTTTCATCTTTACTATTTATATTTTCAGAACTCAGGCTGTTACCAAAACATAATTTTTAACTGTAATTTGAATGTTAGCCAATTTTCGTTTTACTCAAGTTGTCTCTTGTTCCGTTCACAATAGTGACATTTAAAAAACACCTGAATTCTAAAAATATATATAGTGAAGAGGTAAAAGATCATAGTCAGATAAATTCCGCCGAAAAGGGCGGGGTTACGTAATTCATATATTTCCCAGGGAAAAAATGTTTGTGACTAATTATTGACCAATTGATGAACCAATGTCGGAAAATACAAAGTTAAGTGAATAAACCCAAGATGAACCAGAACAATAAAAGAATTCTTCCATTGCTTGTTTTGTTCCTGTATTGCATACGTTATAGTGTCAAGTACATTTACCATATATCCATGTAATTTCCCCCCACATACGTAACAAGTAGGGACCCGGGTGGCTCAAGGAGTTAGGTCGCTGGATCTAACAACGCATACAAGCCTATCACCAATACGGCGTGGGTTCGCGCCCGGCTTTGTAAATTACAAAAAAGGTGCACTTGACTCGCAGCTGCAAGTGATAAAGTTTATCAGCTGCTTGCCCATGGTCTGTGTTCTCTCCGGGTACTCCGGCTTCCTCCACCACTAAAACTGGCCGCCATGATATAGCTAAAATATTGATGGAAGTGGCGTTAAACACCAAAAATTAAATCAAATCGCAACAAGTACATTTACTACATATCTGTATATAATTTCGTATACTACTACAACACGTTCATTTACTCAATACAGGGACGTAGCTGAGGCTTAATAGTGTGCACGCCATAATTACTTTCGACGAGATGCAAAATGGTGAGATCTGGGTCCATTCCAGGGTTTTATATAACATAGAATCAAGTACAATTTTAATTAATTTGATAGACAAAAATATCCTAAGATTGTCAACAATCTGCCCTTCGTGTCTTAACAGATACGAACACCTCCATTGCTTTGTACAAGTCCACCTCAAAATCTCGGTGAATATGCATCAATCCTAGGGAAGATAGCCTGTCATTCTTCATAGTCGAACTAACACAAGTTTTCAAACGTCTCAGTACACTAAGTGACATCTCAGCCGTAGCGCTTGCTACTGGCATGCTTAACAAAACACATAGCATTGTATCCATAGAAGGATAGAGAACTGGATTTACAGAATCTATGATGGTAAAAAGCAGGGCATATGAGAGGAGGGTTCGGCCGGTACATCGGTACGGGGTCCGGAAATCCCCAAAGGGCCCGTGAATCTCTGAGGAGCCCTACAGCCTTAACCATTGACGTTTTATTTTAATTTTTTCATTATTTTTTGGTATTTTCAACTCAAATCCACAGTTTTGAGAGAGGTTTCAGCCTGTTCTCAGACCCCAAAGCAGTATTGTTCCGCCTTGCAAAATTTCTCTTGGAGGCCCTGTTACAGGTACATCGTCATAATTCTTTTTCACAACCTATAATAAAATGAAAAAAAAGTATCATATCGTCGGAAAAGTTCCAAAAATTCAATAGAAAAATCGTAGAAATAGGCAAATTCGATATCCCTAACACACATATATATGACCGCTCACTTTCCTGACTTAGTACAGGTACTTCAGTAAAAAGTGACGAGGTAAAACTAGTTGGATTATAACTAGCCATTGTCTTAAGAAATACCAATATAGCCACATCTCCTCTGAACTGTCGATCGAGAAAAAAACCCATAATATACTTGACAGGTAACACGTGCATCATACTTGATAAATTCGCAATTAATATTTCGAATGTACAATAGCGACTTCCGCCCAATATGAAAACAGGACAGATTGATGTACTTGAAAAATCATCCCACCCCTCCCCCCAACGTATGAAAAATAGAAATAGCCTTATGTGATTTAAATACGTACTAACTGCATTACATGTAAACCGCATGATGCTGTTTGATAAAGACCTTTAGTTAGAACAGGAAAAAATGAACACCTGCAGGAAATAGTATTGTAATTAAAGATCATGAACGTGATTTAGAAGTTGAAAGAATTTCGATGTTTATTATAAATAAGGTTGAAACAAGTCACATTTTGATATCAATCCGGTTGTATTTCACTTTTTTGACGATTTCAATCACGGAAGATCGACCGCAACCAGGATCAAATGAATACCTGAATGAAATAGTGTTGTAATTAAAAACCAGGTACGTGAAATATAACACTGAAGAAATTTCAATAAGAATACAAAAAAGTATTATTATTATAAATTCAATATCCTAATTTTTCATAACCTGACGATGTGCACGTCATGACGTGACAACGGATATGCAGCTACGCCTCTGCAATATGCTTTGTATCATTCATATACTAAACTAAGAATTTTAAGCTTAATTCAGTTTTGCAAATACTGATGATGTCAGTCCAATCAAAATGTATATGTGTCATTTGTAAACTTAAGGAGTTTGTAAAATTGTTTTTGTCCTCTTTTCTTATTTTCATTATTTTCATTTAATTTATTGCTGATTGTTTCTTCCATTCTTTTGGTTTCTTCCGGTTTTTTTCTGTTTGTTTTCCTTCTCTTCCTGTTTTACTAATTCTCTTTTAGCCTTTTCTATTTTACGTTTATCTTTTTCCTCAATCTCTCGCATTTTCCTTTCCTGAGTTTCCCTTTTTTGTCTATGCACCTCATCTCCGGAGATCACGAAATATGACTCCTTATTTGGTCGTTTGCGTTTTAAAGAAGATGATGGAACAGGGAAGCATTCGTCTGTCACCGACTGGGCAACGCTCTTACTGCTTTCGTCACAGCTCATTGCTCCTCGAGTTTTGAACTTTTTCCAAGATTGGAATATAGAATCATTTTCAATGTCCATGTTACTAGCTAAAGCGCAGTATAGATTAGTAGTTTTTCTGTGGACAGAGTTGACTCAACAACGTCAAGCGCTATGTCGTCTGTGCATTCTATACACTGTATGGTTTTTTCGTTTTGCCCATCTTCTCTGTTACAAATTATTAACATGTCAGCAAGGAGTTCGTCGTCAGGAAGGTCATTCAGAGAGGTGTCATCAGCATAGTTTAATTTGTAGATTAAGGAATCATTTGGGTCTAAAGATAATGGCAGATTACACAAACCATCAGTAGTTATTGGCATCGACAAAGTTATTGAGGAAACAACATTAGATTCCAGTGTTGTATCATGTGTGGATGAGACAATATTTGCAGCTAGTGATTGGTCCGTTGCTGCAACTGTAGTAAGTGTGTTGTTAGCATCGTCATACCCATTCGAATCATCTTGTGCAGACTTGTCTAGACCTTCGGCGCTGACATTTTGCATTTGAATATTGGATGCCGGTTCGAGTACGTCAGTTGGATAATATGCCTCATCTGGTATTGCACCAGGGTTGTAATCTCGGTTGCCCTGAATCCACTCTTAAGGTTATTTGGCGTCATTGCTTTTTCCCAAGGCTGTGAAAATACTTTGAGGAATTGGGCGTGGCCAACTGCAATGCCGGTCATGCGAATGAAATTATCCAATTCGGCGTTCAAATGATTTTTAAGCGATTTGAATACATACCTATCAAAAGGCTCCAATGGCTCGTGTGACTAGGTAATTCAAGAAGAATTATGTTTTCCTGTCTTGCAGTTTCAGTGAATTCAAGGTTGTTGTGGGACGAATGACCGTCAAATATAAGTAGCTGCGGCATTGCTGGCCCGATGGATTTGATAAATGTTTCAACAAACCATAGCCTACTAATGCCATCCTTGGTCCACCCACTTTCGGAGACAGAAACATTTTCCCCAGCAATGGGTGAGCGTTTTCCTGCTGACTGCGTATCATAACCATGTAGCTTCTTTTTACTTTTCCCAGGCATTATGTAGAGGGGAGGAATATAGCTACCTCCGGCATTACCACATGCTATCACGGTGACAGTTTCCCTAGCTCCAGAAGTTTTTCCGTGGATAGCTCCCTTTTTCGCTATCACTTGTCGAGGTTTGTGCGCTACATTTAAACCCATCTCGTCCATATTCCATATCCTTTCTGGGAAGGATGCGAAATTGTCGTAGAAAAAATACTAAGCTACAAATTTTAAAACAAATCATATCATTTTAGGGAAAATACTTCGAATTTGTAATAAAACGTCTCATCTAGATCAATATATCATATACATGATTAAGCTATAGGCCCTACAATTACTTTATGAAGGAACTAGCATGACTTACTTATGAAAAAAATACTTGATATAGAGTCGGAAACTGTCCGACTTATGATCAAATCAATGTAATTTCGTTGCCCGACTTACGATCAAACAAGGCCCGTTAAAAATGTCCTTCTACACAAAAAATATTCGTTTTTGTACATAAAACTACCTCATATCTTAATAGTAACACTACGAATTTTGTACACATTTGTGTTTTAGTATTTTGCTGTACACGTAAGTCTTATTTCTGGACAGGTGAAAAGAATGAATTCCTAAAAATCTTACCTTTTTACGTTTCAAAGTTGCCGCTGTTGTTCACTTTTTGCCATTCTCTATCCAGAGGTGTCGTTCCTGCTACGCTACACAACATCTCTGTCAACTCTCATTTTACAAGATTCTTGTAAAACTTAGAAACAGTAAAAACATGTACTTAAAATTGTTTTAATTATTGTAAATATCAATAACGACGAAAATAAATTACTCATTTCAAATCAATTCTCTCTTAAAAATGATTTTACCCCCCATTTCTTGGAGAACTATGTTGCGGAGGTAAACATTAAAAAGTTAAAAACGATCAAAATCATTGCTAAGAGAGAATTGATTTGAAATGAGTGATTTATTTTCATCTTTATTTATATTTACAATAATTAAAACAATTTTAAGTAGATTTTTTTTTACTGTTTCTAAATTTTACAAAAATCTTGTGTAATGAGCGTTGACAGAGATGTTGTGTAGCGTAGCAGGAACGACAACTCTGGATAGAGAATGACTTTTTGCAAGTAGGCGTGGTCAAAGACCGGAAAAACGTGACATATAAGGGGAGATAAGAAACAGCAGATTGGAGCTCCGGGATTGCGGTGCAATCGTTGATAAATAACTTTAAGTTTGAGCAAATAATCAAAAATACCTCACAATATCGTCCGACTTACGATCCAGTCCGACTTTCGATCACTCTACCCTAATAGTTATATTTTCCTGCAATATCAGTAAAGCTCGACATTTCTTGTTACAAATAGTACATAAAATATGTAAGATGAGTAAAACAGACAAATATTTCCTCACAGATTAGCTTCCATAATTTATAAATATAGTTTTATATAGGTATGCCATAACTGCGATTAAGATTACTTCACTTGTCATATCACCATATGTATTTTAAATATGCAAATTCTTCCTATTTAATTAATATGACTAAAAACACAAATATCTCTTTCAGCAATTTTTGGCAGTAACATTTTTTTATATTTATTGTCAAGCTAAAAGAAATGTAAAATAGAAGCAACAATCATAATTTTTAGTTAACAATTAACAATGATTAACTGACTTCTGTCCAACTTTAATAATTGTCATAAAGACATTTATAAGGAATCCTCACTGCTTAGTGATTATTTTTAGTCTTTAGCATATATATGTTCAAGTGTCAAGTTACTTCTACAAAGTCCAAGGGTATTTTATTTCAACTGGAGACAATTCAGAAACCACTTATCATAGTTGGAGAAAACCTTCATTGTGATTGGTTGTCCAAGTTCTCATCACGGTGTTTAATGTCCGAAAGTGGTTGTTTCATCAATAACAAAACCCCTTTGGCTCTTTGTAGAAGTTCACTTTTCGAACCGGCAACAAGTTCTCCACGTGAGCGAAGAAAATCTTTCAATTGTTTTACTTTAAACTGATCGAGATCGGCAATTGACACGTCCATACAATCGGTTGTTTACATTAACGACTGAACCCAGGAAAGTCATACTCACCGGAAGTCGTAAAACACAGGAGAGCTCCAATTCGACAAGGGAGGTAACAACGTTATCGGACTGGACTATTAACTGGGCGTTAAATAATCAATCAATATTATCATAGATCCTCTGTATGGTATTCTCTTTCATCAGTCAGCCTTGTAACAAAATAAAACAAAGACCTTTTCAACATCAGTTAAAATATTGATTTTACTACACCTATTAAATAACTTGTTCCGACAGTGTGGTATTTTTTGTTTGTCATGTTATTACATGCCTTAATTTTCTATTATTAATATAAGATTTTATAATTTATTAATAATATCTTAATACGGTTCTTCAGGGCCATTGCTGTTTTCTCAGTTTTCCGATTGTTGACTGATTTTGTCTGTTTGTTGATTTATGAGTTTTGTCTTTCCCTTTGGAAGATTACTCTGTGTTCGGTAATTTTGTTATTACCCTTATTTTGCATTGATAAAACATATATGTTAGCTTTATCTATTCTAACGCGTTTTTATTAATTATCATAAGAGATTCTTTTTGGTGTCTATTCGTTAGGGTTAGGGTTATGGGGTTTAACGCCACTTTCAACTATATTTCAGCTATATCATGGCAATCAGTTTAATGGTGATAAAAACCACCGACCTGTAGTAAGTCACTGACTCTGTTGTTCGTAATTTTTTGCATATTTTACCTAAATACAAAACAGTTTATTGTGTTTGTTTTATTTTTTGTAGATGGTAAAAAAACGATATTGAAGTGTCGTGACTTTGTTGTACGTACTTTACACATAATCTTACAACAGTGGATATATTTGTTATATGATAACACACGTGACTTATATATGAACAACTGTCAATTTTTAGTAGGCTGGCAAAGAGAAATTTGAAGATACCAAACAGACAATCAGAAATCGTAAATCGGTAGACTGACAATACCATGGCAAAACGAAAAAGACGTAAGGGAATACAATAATCTGCAAAACATTAAGCATACACATGCAACCCACAAAAACCCGGGATGAATTCAGGTTCGCTCGAAGGTTAAGCAGTTCCTGTTCAACTATTGGCATCCGTCGTGTTATTAATGTTACAAATCCAGACGAAAAGGACATACAATGATCTGTAGAACATTACACAGAAACACAAACTGCACAAAAACAGTGATGAATTCATGCTACGGAAGAACAAGCAGTTCCTGCTCCACATCTTGGTATCCATCGTGTTATTCTTGTTACGAATCAGTGGTAAGTCATGAGTGAGGAAAGAATTGGATTGTGATTACGACAAACAGAACATATTAGTGTTCTTTTGTGACACATATATTACATGACTAAGTTATGGTGGCGATTATTAAATGTCCGAAGTGAAAACATCAACTTAACAACTAGAAACACTTGATTCAGTAGCTTCATTGTTAACAACAACCGTCTATAAACTAAAACCTTATAAGAACAACAAGCTCTGGATTATCGTATGAACTGAGAATTATATACTCCTCATACACGTGTTGCTGGAATGTTATTTAATACATATAAATTTGAAGTTCACAATGGGAAAATAGAAATCCTGTCTTTTATTTTAAAGCTTTGTCCTCACCCTGCTATCATTACCAATCTCTATATAGCGGAACATGTTAGCTTCTTTTCATTTATCTTGAGGAGGTCTTGCATGAATTTTGCCTCTTATTAATAAAATAACAAGTTGGAGAGAAAAGGAGCACAATTGCTACCCATAGGACAGGAATGCCGACTTTCTATTGAAATACACATCTACGAAATAGAATAAACATGTTGTCAGCAAAAATGTAAAGGCTGCTGAGAACTTTTTGTTAGAATGTATAGAGGGTATTCTTCTTTTNTTTTTTTTTTTTTTTTTTTTTTTTTTTTTTTACAAAATAAGATCATGGCCGTCGTTGGGTGCGATCACACCCCCCTTTCCACAAACAAAAAACAACTGTTCCGAGTCGGAAAACGGCAAACCAACATTTTTTTAAGGATGGCCTTATGTAATGATCTAATTCTATGCA
>MJUT01055041.1:474475-486597 GCA_002080005.1 Gigantidas platifrons
TAATTTAGGTGCGTGTTGATTTGTTGATATGTTCATGTGTATTTGCCATGAATACCACTCTTCTCTCAAAAAAAAAAGAAAAAAAAAGAAAAAGAAAAAGAAAAAGAAAAAAAGAAAAAAAGAAATAAAATACCGGCATATCACACATTTCAAAATTAGTATTGCTCAAGATAGGATTAAGAAATTAAAAACGTTAAAAGTTATTCTGGAAATCCCGATTTTTCATTTTCTCTTCAGTGATGTAATGTTTTGTTGCGTTTTTTAATTAAAAAATAAAATAGCATAATTAGTTCTGTTAAGACGTAGTGGTTGTAACAAACCTGAAGCAATCTGTCCAGAAAATAAATAACGATCAAGAACCAGTCCTTTTACTCCACACAACTGTGGGTCATTTGGAGTCGTAATACGGACACAATTCCAAGGTTTCCCAATTTCACCCTGCAAATTGAAAGAATAATATCCAAGTTAGACAAATTTTTATAAAACATTTCTGCACGATATCTGGTACATATAAAGTGGCTACTGAGACAGGTACAAATACAGTGATACCAGTTTTGACCAAACCACCATCTACTGTGAAACCACGTTAATTGCTAAAGCTGTTCCCTATCTTTTTTAGTCTTACATTCTTTGTGCAACTACATGGCTAATAAAACTGTACTGCCTTGTGGGAAGGGTAGAGCGTCTTGTGGGAAGGGTAGAGCGTCTTGTCGGGAGGATAGAACGTCTTGTGGGAAGGGTAGCTCGTCTCGTCGGAAGGATAGAGCGTCTTGTCGTGTTGCTTGATCTTTAATTATCTGTGTAGTTTTTTGTTGATAGCTTTGGTCGTTGCATTGTCTGGCTTTTTTTTATATATATATTCTACTTACTCCTTTGATATCTTCAAACTCTTCTTTCAAGACATCAATATGGAACTCATTGTATTCTTTCAAAAATGTGCCATTGCTTCCCTAACGATACATTATTTCATCTGTTAACACGCTGTAGAAGATAAGGTCAGCGGTTTGGTTTAGTTTATGGTGTTTAACGTCACTTTCAACAATATTTCAGTTATATCGTGGCAGTCAGTTTTATTGATGGAGGAAACCGGAGTACACGGAGATATCCACCGACCTGTCGTAAGTCACTGAAAAACTTATATCACATAAGATTGTATCGAGTACACCTCGGCATGAATGGGGTTCGAACTCACAGCTTTAGTGGTGATAGACACTGATTAATAAGGTATTTATTTCTTATGTATATTGTGTTAATTGTACATGTCATCTATGTACCTCTGTAAATTGGTTATGAGAAATAAAGATATATAATCCAACTACTGTACGACACACACGACCACGATGGCCCTTGAATGATTTGAAAATAAAACTTAATAGTAAAACCATAAAAAGATATATAACTGAAAAATATTTGTATAAGGGCTACGCTAAAATGTCTTTCACAAGGATATTATATCACTATGGTTACAATAATATAAGTTATAAATAATAAAAACCTCCCCCTAAACATTAACTTACACTACTTGGCGAAAAATGACTGTGATGACCAGTCGTTTGTTTAATTGTGATAAACAGAATATAGCTGAGAAAATACTGCGAAAAATAACCGTGGCAGTTGAAAAATTACTGATGCAACTTTTGTAGCGTTGTAACAGTAAGAATGACTGCTGCAAATAACAACATTGTGACAGCTTAAACGAACTGTTGTAGCCGTTATATTGTTGTTACAGTTGATAAATTGACGGTTGTAAGTTTATTTTAGCATTGTGACATGCAGTCAAGTTTTGCCTATCATAGCGTTTATATACCGCATTGGTGGCGTAATGATTAGCGTGCTCGCCTCGAGTGTGGTAGATCGTGGGTTCGAACACAGGTCGCGACAGGCTGAACAAATGCTGAATTGGCGTTAAGCAACAATCACTCACTCACTCATAACGTTTATAGAAATATTCGAGCAATTTTTTAAGTTTTTGTTGATAATTACTAGTTTAATATCAATTGTTTCATATTTACGCTTGCGACTGTTGGTTACCAGGATTAATAGACAATTCGCCAGTTCCCGACATGATTAAAAATGATACACTTTTCTCACATTTTCATAATAGTTGCTTCCCTTTAAGCCTGACAAAATTTTCATTTCATAAAATGTTCAAACAAAATAGCCTACCATATATTTTTTCTGATACTCTGTATAAAATAAAAAATGTTGTAGCGACTTGCAAGATTTTTATTTGCTATAAAATTAACCACTGATCTTATACAAGGTTCAAATATCAATAAATTGAAGAAAATTATAGTCAATTGTTTTGGTCCTTTTTGTCATGTTGCTCTTGTATTCAACGTGAACCATTCCTATAGAAAACGTCAAAGGATATGATTTTAGAATCAAGTCGGAAACATGCAAATCGTCTATTTTATAGATAATTTCCGTGGGCAGAAATTTTAGAATGACAAGTTTCAAAAAAGGTATCCCCCCAAATGCTTTGTAAAACGTACTTCAAACAAATACATCAACAAATGTTACCTCCCAAAAGGTTTATAGCTGTTTATTTCCGGTTACCGTTTTACTTACACTCAGTCACAGCTACGATACATGATAGATAAATACATGCATTTGCCATAAATGACTTGCACTAATTGCACAATTATGTAAACGTATTTGCATTACTGTAATTAATTAAGCGAATTGACTGAAAAACATTTTCTATCGCATAAAAATAACTACATGTATTAATTTCCCTTCACTTTTGAATGTATATATACCTTTAATACGAATAGTATTTTAATGTGATAAACTGTTTCCCCTGGATCTGTAGGTGTTGAACCACTGGTAATTGAGACGATTTTGCCAACAAATACTAAAAAATATTTTTTTTGTATCTTGTTCATAGCATATTTAGATGCACTGTGAGTATATTTAGAATACTAACCTGATTTAAAATGTAACTTGTTCTAACACTGTTTAAGGCCATCTTCGTCCTTTTTACAACACTGGCCAAAAGAAAAAGCACAAAAGGACAAACAACGATCTACAAAGCATACACATAAACTAAAGATCGAGTAAAACGAACCCACTAAAAACCGGGGTGAACACAGGTGCTCCGGAAGGGTAAGTAGTTCCTGCTCCACTAGTGACACTCGTTGTACCGTTGTTTTACGTAATGTTAAGCATTAACCATTAACTCGACGAGAAAGTGTGCAGATACAGAATGACAAACAACACAATGGCCGAAGGAAAAGGACAAGCAATAATTTACAAAACACAATGCAAAAAAAAAAAATTGAGCAAGACTAACTCCACAAAGCAGCTGGGTTGAACTCAGGTGCGTCGGTGATATGCTATATACGAGGACAGGACGGGATTGTGATTACGACAAACACAACATAACAATGGTCATTTATGACAGAGATACTTCGTAGCAGTTAATCAAATGATTGGAAAACTTTTGAGGCTTCAATAAAATGGTAGATATCCAAATTAGTGCACACGACGCGTCTCTAGAATAACCGTTATCAGATACGCTCAAAGTCAAAATATTGCAATAATAAATATATCTAATAAGCATGTCAGTGCCGAAGCTCTGATTCTGGGCGTATGATACTCTCAGACCAACACGCTGGATTTTTTGTAAATAGTACTAGCTCACTGAGACAACCGTCCGCGGATAGACATATCGCCCCAATTGGACACAGTTTCCCTAATCCTAGCCATCCAATCGGTGCTCTTTCTCCTAAATGCTGCATGATTAGCGTAGAAACAACAAATACCAATCTGCATAGTCGTTTTATTTTACCCGATCGGTTCTCGTACCCACGATCAACCTCACTCGAGGCGATCACGCCAACCACTACACCTCTGATGCGGTTACACATCATTTAATAGGAAACATGGTGGAAACTGTCTATTCTATCAATGGGTGGACAATTCTAGATTTTAAAATATCCACACTAAATTGTAACAATATCGATTTCTACTTATACAATAACATTGTGTTGTCCATGTTATATGCCGAAATATGTCCCAAGGTTAGAAGACATAATGCACGACCCGAAGGGGAGTGCATTATGCCTTCTAACCTTGGGACATATGCATTATACCTTCTAACCTTGGGACATATGCATTATGCCTTCTAACCTTGAGACATATTTCGGCATATAACATGGACAACGACAACATAATATCATTGTTATTATTACTCTGAATGTCTTTGGTGATTTTAAAAAATGAAATTTGTCTAAAATGTATTGATAGAATAAAGATTGGCAAATACTATTCATCTAATTTCAAGAAATATTTAATTTCAACAATACATGAACTCTCAAATATTTAATTCCCAAATCTGGAACTGGCCATTGTTTTGACAGACGACAGCATCAACGTTAAAGAAAAATGTATGGATTGTAAACAAACAAAGAATAAAATCAGAGATTTATATGTAAATAATAAAAGGTGAGTTGACAGTTAATGCCCCTGAGATAGACTTTAATGAAAATCAAATACACAGAAAAAAAATGTACACCATTTTCTTTTAACCAATCGAAAATACCTAACATCATCATACATACAATTCGTCAAGAATACATTTTTTAATTGATTGAGATTCTAACCATTGATAGACGTTTATTTACCATGAAAATATAAAATCGCGATACAACAAAACTAGGAAACCAACACGAAACTCATTTATAAAGGGAAATATAAAGAATGTGAGCCAATATAAAACTTTGTTTACAACGTACATCTACATGTATACATGTGTATGTAATTCTACTAGTATTACATCTTTCTACAGTTATTGTACGTGTATTATGCGTATTTCCAAAGCATAAAATTATTGAAAATATTGATTTTTGCTCATGGAGGACAAAAGAAAATAAATATAAGAGTGTAATTTTATTTCATATTCGCATTCACAATTAGTAACAAGTGCCCGTGACCCAGATATGATTGCAACGTTGTCTTTGTCTTATTTCAACGTGATGACGTGATCACTTTACATAGGTTACAAACGTCTGTGCGACACCTGTTGGGTAAATTTAGGTAAATGTTCTCCATTGTACTGTTAAAAGCGCTCAGGTGATCCCGTTTAGATCCCCCCTATTTAAATGACGTAACATTGTTCTAAGCTCCGCCCATCAGCATAGTAATGACTCTAATAATAGTACTATGCGAGTGCATAGTACAACGACGCTATTTATTCTTTGTAAAATTATGCTTCGATAATATCATGTCAATTATAATGAAAGTTTCTTACATGAAGAGTAATATTTAACATTAACAGTGTATTATTGAATCCTTTCTATTTACATGTAACGCAAGGGGGCGAATGTATGTCATAATTGGAAGTCATTTTGTGCCGCTTGAATGTAAGTTTTACTCATAACATTAGTTATTGTTAGGATAACATTAAATGTGATAGGGCGTCAAATGCCCCTAAATGTCTGCTAAATAACGGTGTGTCCATCGTTCAAAAACTCTCAAACACTTCGACAATGTAATTGAATGACCTAAAAACACAATAGGAAAACACAAAATAATATGTTTGTTTAATTTCTAGATATATGTTTTATTTAAAGTGTGTACCAAATAAACTCGTATATTTCGAAATAAATTTACATTTAAAAATTAATATTTCAGCAACAGCTGTAATACAAAAAATAAAATAAAAAAAAGAAACATATACATTTGTACATGTACTATGTCGTTGTATCTCGGCAGCCGGACTACATATATACTGGTAAGACGTTTTATGTTATTTTTCCTGGAGATAATTTGTTTTTATTATTATGGAGACTTGTTTACGTTTTACAGACATTTTAGGGGCCGTCATGGCCGTGATCTATGGTAGTTGGATTTAAAACTACCTATGCAATCAGTAACTATCACCACTGATGTTGTGAGTTGGAATCTCGATCAGAGCGAGGTGTACAACATTATGTAATAAAGTTTGTCAGTGACTTGCGACATGTCTGTTCTTTTCTCCAGGTTTTCCTGTTTCCGCCATCAATAAAACTGACCGCCACTATATAACGGAAATATTTATGAAAGTGGCGTTAAACACCATCAACAGGGATGGGGTAATTGTAATGTGTAATGGTAGTTGACTGTAATTAATTACAAAATGTCAAGAAATTGAAAGTAATGGGTAATTGATTCAAAATCAATTACATGTAATGGTAATTTAATTAATTACTTCCCAAAAATGTGTCTGTAATTTACAATGACTTTTCAATTACATTCAATTACATTAACAAAGATATTGAATACAATTGAAACTGTTTCAACTGCTATTCAGGAAAGCATATTTGGCCAAATTAAGTTTTTTTTCCTTTTTGAAGCATATTTGGCCAAATTAAGTTTTTGTCCTTTATGAATGTAGATAATCTCTCTGTGTTTGATAGTAATATAAAAATGCAAATCTATATGTTCTTAGTCATCTTGGTATTGAATAAAATAAATTTATAAATTTTATGAATGAAATGACTGATGATGGCCTATCTGCTAGCTGATCTATGGATAAAAATGAAATATAGATTAATTAAGATGTTTATTGTTTTATTGAAAATTAGTAATTAACATATTTTTATAGAATTGACAGTACAAGGCCTAGGTTTCTAATCCTTTAATCTTTTGTTTGTTAATTTAAGAGTGCCACCCTTCTCCCTTTAAAAGTGGTCATTGAATTTTAATAATAAAAAGTTTTAACTAACAATTTGACAACTTTCAAACCAGATAGGTGTAGGTTAGGCGACACAACATTTGATGAACATCAAATGTAACAGTAAAAATGTGTAACTTTGTTGTAGCTGCATGGATATTCAATGTATAATGTATTAGTTTATTCACTGTCTATATGTATATTCTGAATCATATTGATATTGCTTGCCTGTTCATTCATATTTTTTCTATGCACATTAAAGCTGTCTTAAAATATAATTTGTAATTTAATTAATTACATTTGCAAAGTAATTGTAATTTAATTAATTACACTTCTGAAGCATATGAGTTCACCTAGGGGTTTTAGTGGGGTTCGTGTGGCTCGGTCTTTAATTTTCTGTGGTGTTTGTGGTAGATCGTTGGTTGTCTTTTTTGTGTCATTGTGTTGTTTGTCTTCCTTCGATTTACGGATTCTGATTATCCCTTTTATTATCTTCAAACTCTTCTCGCCTCACGATTGGTAAAAACGGTTTTCGGATTACCAATAATGTGAGAATGGCAGAGTGTGATATCTATATGTCGGCTTAGTCAGTGCTGTCGATACTAGAAAAAAGGTGTATTCAAAGATAAGAGTTGATATCATTCACCTTGTTATAAAATAGACGAAGATGGGTTTAAGTAGTGTTAGAACAAGTTACGTGTTGTAAGCTGGATGAAGATAACCTTAAACAGTGCTAGAAAAAAATAACCTTTGTAAGCTGGACGAGAGTGACTTTAAACAGTGTTAGAGCAAGCTACGTGGTGTAAACTGGACGAAGATGACTTTGAACAATGCTAGAACAAATTAACTGTTGTAATCTGGAGAAATGTGACTTTAAACAGTGTTAGAACAAGTTACGTGGTGTAAACTGGACAAAGATTACTTTGAACAATGCTAGAACAAATTAACTGTTGTAATCTGGACAAATGTGACTTTAAACAGTGTTAGAACAAGTTACGTGGTGTAAACTGGACGAAGATGACTTTAAACAGTGTTAGAGCAAGCTACGTGATGTAAACTGGACGAAGATGACTTTAAACAATGCTAGAACAAATTAACTGTTGCAATCTGGACAAATGTGACTTTAAACAGTGTTAGAACAAGTTGCGTGGTGTAAACTGGACAAAGGTGACTATAAACAGTGTTAGAGCAAGCTACGTGGTGTAAACTAGACGAAGATGACTTTAAACAATACTAGAACAAATTAATTGTTGTAATCTGGACAAATGTGACTTTAAGCAGTGTTAGAACAAGTTACGTGGTGTAAACTGGACGAAGATGACTTTGAACAATGCTAGAACAAATTAACTGTTGTAATCTGGAAAAAGGTGACTTTTAACAGTGTTAGAGCAAGCTACGTGGTGTAAGCAGGACGAAGATGACTTTGAACAATGCTAGAACAAATTAACTGTTGTAATCTGGACAAATGTGACTTTAAACAGTGTTAGAACAAGTTACGTGGTGTAAATTTACACATACTTTATTATGTCACTGATCAAGTACGTATAGATACACAAACTTCATTCTGTCACTGATTCAGTACATACAGTTACACATACTTTATTATGTCACTGATTCAGTACCTAAAGATACACAAACTGCATTATATCACTGATCTAGAACGTAAAGTTACACAAACTTCATTATGTCACTGATTCAGTACGTATAATTACACAAACTTTGTTATGTCACTGATCCAGTACGTATAGATATACAAACTTCATTCTGTCACTGATTCAGTACTTAACTGCTTACACTTCTGATGCATATGAGTTCACCTCGGGGTTTTAGTGGGGTTCGTGTGGCTCGGTCTTTAATGTTCTGTGGTGATTGTGGTAGATTTTTGTTGTCTTTTTTGTGTCAGTGTTGTTTGTCTTACACTTCTGAAGCATATGAGTTCACCTCGGGGTTCGTGTGGCTCGGTCTTTAATTTTCTGTGGTGTTTGTGGTGGATCGTTGGTTGTCTTTTTTGTGTCATTGTGTTGTTTGTCTTCCTTCGATTTACAGATTCTTATTATCCCTTTTATTATCTTCAAACTCTTCTCGCCTCACGATTGGTAAAAACGGTTTTCGGATTACCAATAATGTGAAAATGGCAGAGTGTGATATTTATATGTAGGCTTAGCCAGTGCTGTCGATACTAGAAAAAAGGTGTATTCAAAGACAAGAGTTGATATCATTCACCTTGTTATAAAATAGACGAAGATGGTTTAAAGTAGTGTTAGAACAAGTTACGTGTTGTAAGCTGGATGAAGATAACTTTAAACAGTGCTAGAAAAAATTAACTGTTGTAAACTGGACAAGGGTGACTTTAAACATTGTTAGAACAAGCTACGTGTTGTAAACTGGACGAAGATAACTTTAAACAATGCTAGAACAAATTAACTGCTGTAAACTGGACGAGAGTTACTTTAAACAGTGTTAGAACGAGTTACGTGGTGTAAACTGGACGAAGATGACTTTAAATAATGCTAGAACAAATTAACTGTTGTAAACTGGACAAAGGTGACTTTAAACAGTGTTAGAACAAGTTACGTGGTGTAAACTGGACAAAGGTGACTTTAAATAGTGTTAGAGCAAGCTACGTGGTGTAAACTGAACGAAGATGACTTTAAATAATGCTAGAACAAATTAACTGTTGTAAACTGGACAAATGTGACTTTAAACAGTGTTAGAACAACTTACGTGTTGTAAACTGGACGAAGATGGCTTTGAATAGTGTTAGAACAACTTACTTTGTAAAATGGACGAAAATGGCTTTAAACAGTGTTAGAACAAGTTACATTTTAAATCAGGCTAGTATTCTAAATATACTCCCAATGCATCTAAATATGCTATGAACAAGATAATTTTTTTATTTTTCAGTATTTTTTGGCAAAATCGTCTCAATTACCAGTGGTTCAACACCTACAGATCCAGGGGAAACAGTTTACCACATTAAAATATTATTCGTATTAAAGGTATATATATATATATATATTCCAAAGTGAAGGCAAATTAATAAAGGTAGTTATTTTTGTACGACAGGAAATGGCCGTCAATTCGCTTAATTAATTACTGTAATGCAAATCTTTTTTCATCATTGTGCAATTAGTGCAAGTCAATTATGGCAAATGCATGTATTTATCTATCATGTATCGTAGTGAGCTGTGACTGAGTGTATTGTAAGTAAAACGATGACCGGAAATAAACAGCTATAAAGCTTTTGGGAGGTAACATTTGTTGATGCATTTGTTTGAGGTATACATTTTACAAAACATTTGGGGGAAATACATTTTTTGAAACTTGTCATTCTAAAAGTTCTGGCTACGAAGATTATTAATAAAATAGACGATTTGTATGTTTCCGACTTTATTCTAATATTTTACGCTTTTGACGTCTTTTTTATATGAGATATTTCCCTTACGGAAGAGAAAATGTTTTCCGTTGAAAACAAGATCAACAGAAAGGACAACACATTCGACTATAATTATCTTCAAATTTATTGATATTCGAACCTTGTAAAATATAAGAGGTTGATTTTATAGCAAATAAAAAAATTACAAGTCGTTACAACATTTACATTTTATACAGATTATGAGAAAATATGGTATTTTGGTTGAATATTGCAAGAAATAAAAAAATTGTTACGCTTAAAGGGAAGCAACTACTATGAAAACGTGAGAAAAGTGTATTAATTTTTTAATCAAGTCGCAAACTGGCGAATGGTCTATTAATCCTGGTAACAAGCATTTACAAGTGTAAATATGAAACAATTGATATTAAACTAGCAATTATCAACAAAAACTATAAAATTACTCGAATATTTCCATAAACCTTAAGCTTATGAGTGATTGAGTGTGTGATTGTTGTTTACCGCCAATTCAGCATTTTTTAGCTGTATCATGACAAGGATTTATATATACTATATAAATCCTTGATCATGCAGAGACCGAGTTAATTTTCAATGAGATGACGATCAGGTCCGCTTTCTACTAGACCAACACGCTGAGTTGAAATGTTATAGTGCTAGCTCACAGAAATAGCAGTACACGGGTAGACGTGTCGCTCCACTCGGACACATTATTCTGATTCTGAGACAACCAGTTTTTACTCTGTCTCCTTAATGCTGCATGCGCATGCTTAGCGGAGTAGCAGCAAATGCCAATTTTATAGTTTTTGGTTTGACCCAGACCGAGGCTCGAACACACGATCTACCGCACTCGAGGCAAGCACGCTAACCATTACGACACCGATGCGATCACATTTTTGAAAGATTACAGTGAGATCCATATCGATGTCTTGAAAGATGAGTTTGAAGATACCAAAGGAGTAATCAGAATCTATATATCGAAGAAGGTCAGACAACACTATGGCCAAAGGACAAAGGACAAACAACGATCTGCAAAATACTACACAGACAATTGAAGATCGAGCAACACGACAAGTCGCTCTACCCTTCCGACAAAGAAGTATGGTTTTATTAGCCATGTAGTTGCACAAAGAATGTAAGACTAAGAAAAAGATAACGAAAAGCTTTAGTAAATAACGTAGATTCACAGCATGGTGGTTTAGTCAAAACTGGTATTTGTATTTGTACCTGTCTCATTAACCACTTTATATGTACCAGCTATCGTGTAGAAATATTTTATAGAGATTTGTCTACCTTGAATATTATGTCTTTCAATTTACAGGGTAAAATAGGGAAACCTTGGCATTTTGTCCGTATTGCGACTCCAAATGATCCACAGTTGTGTGGAGTAAAAGGACTGGCTCTTGATAGTCATTTATTTTCTGGACAGATTGCTTCAGGTTTGTTAGTACCACCTCATTTTAATCAAGCTAATTATATTATTTTATTTTCTAATTAAAAACAGAATCAAAACATTACATCACTGAAGAGAAAATGTAAAATCGGGATTTCCAGAATAACTTTAAACGTTTTTAATTTCTTAATCCTATCTTGAGCAATCTTAATTTTGAAATTTGTTATCTATTTTTTGAAGGGGTATTTATAGCAAATACACATTTACAAGTCAATAAGCCAACACGCTGCTACATAATGAATTACAATTCAAGATAGGCTATGATTGGTCAATACTCGGAACATTTTAAAAATAATCCTATGGGAAACATAACCGGACGGTCAAAACAATTATATAAGATACATTTCTGGTACAGCATCAATGTATTTATTAAAAGCGATGTATGCATTGTATAAGAAGAGTTTGAAGATTCCAAAGGGGTAATCAGAATCTGTATATCGAAGAGGAACAGACAACAGAATGGCCAAAAGAAAAAGGACAAAAGGACAAACAACGATCTACAAAACATACACATAAAACTTGCAACAAGGGAACTCTGATGAAGAGAAAAGGGAGAAGGCATTTCAAATATACATCTGTGGCCCACAGGCGTCCGTGGTACAGAATTACCACACTTTTTT
>MJUT01055042.1:21278-33830 GCA_002080005.1 Gigantidas platifrons
GAGTGAACAGTCTACAGCAGTGATATCTACCAGTACTGAATGTTGTACTAGTAATATCTTGATGAGTGAACAGTCTACAACAGTGATATCTACCAGTACTGAATGTTGTACTAGTAATATTTTGATGAGTGAACAGTCTACAGCAGTGATATCTACCAGTACTGAATGTTGTACTAGTAATATCTTGATGAGTGAACAGTCTACAGCAGTGATATCTACCAGTATTAAATGAAAATATTTCTGTAGTAAAAGTTTGATGATATCAGAGAGGTAATGAGAGGATGTAAATCGAAGGTCAGACAATATATCTGCCAAAATAAAACGAATTAAATGACCATCAATGACATATAGAACGATATTCAGAAAACTCGTGATTGAACAATGCGAGACCCACTAAAAACCGGGGATGAATTCATTGTTAAAGGTAAACAGTTCTTGCTCCACGTGTGGCACCCGTTGTGATACTTTTGTTACAAACCCCGCGATATTGTACACCTTGTTATATTTGTTTCAGACGAGAACTGTACAAAAGAGGTGTGACAGTCCATATTTTAGAACCCGGATTCTTCAAAACAAACATAATTGATGAGGCAGCAATTTTTAAGGCCATTGATGGAACGTTTAATAAATTATCTAAGGAAATGAAGGATTACTATGGTCACTCATATCCAGATTCAAGTAAGTGTCATGTTACTGAAGTAAACATGGTCATAAATATTGGATGTCTGACATAGTATAGGTTAGGTTTTATGATGTCTAACGCCACTTTCAACAATATTTCAGTTATATCGTGACGGTCAGTCTTTATTGGTGGAGGAAACCGGAGTACCCAGAGAAAGTCACTGACTTGCCGCAATTCATTGACAAACTTTATCACATACTGTTGTATCGGGAACACATCGTCATTAACTGGGTTGGAACTCACAACTTTAGTGTCTGACATATTGTTTATAATTACTAGCAGAGCTTAAGAAAGGTATGAAAATACCAAAGTGGCAATCAGAAGCCGTAGATTGAAGAAGGACAGACACTACAATGATCAAAAGAAAAGGGCAAACAACGATCTACAAAATACCATACAGAAATATTAACAATCGAGCAACACGAAGCAAACTAAAAACCGGGGATGAATTCAGGTGCTCCGGAAGGGTAAGCAGTTCCTGCTCCACATGTGATAGCTGTGATCATAAGAAAACAATGATGACCAAATCAAGTTTCAAAAGACTCTTAAAAACAGTCCAAATCGTCTTGGACAACACTGTTGAAAAAAATATTTTATCAAAGATGCCATGTTCTTGGCAATATTGTTTCGACAGCCAAAACCACCTTCAAACCAGTTATATCTCGAAATTCAAAACCTATTCCGAAGGGAAACATCACAGATAAAACTAACAAAATATATCACACTAAAATGCTTTTACAAAGACATGTCTTAAAGATATCTTTAATTTAACATTATGAAATTTGTTGTTCAGCAAATAAAGGCAGTGCCTATATGTCCTTTAAAGTAACGCTTCAAAAATATTCGTGGTCATTATCGTATAGTGGTTGGATTTACAACTACCTGTACATGTGCAATCAGTGCCTATCCTGGCGAGGAATGTTTGATACAACATTTGGTGATAAAATTTTGTCAGTGACTTGTGATAGGTTGGTGGTTTTCGCCGTGTCTTTCGATTTCCACCACTAATAAAACTGACCACCATACTATAACTGAAATATTGTTGAAAGTGGCGTTAAACACCATAACTCTAACCTCCCCTCTCAAGAATAATCGCAATGTATGGTACTGCTACAGTATGCCAATATACTAAAGTATTTTCTTATTAAATCATTTTTCATGGACTTTTTCTACTTCCTTGATAATGTCATTTTTTAAGATTCGATTCCTCCCTTCTACATATTTTGTATAAGAGAGAAGAGTACGTTTTCCCAAACATTCAATTCTATATTATACCCTGAATACTACATTCCATTAGCAAAACTTATATCATGCTTATAATAACTATTTTAACATTATGTGATGTTATGAAATAAGTTAAGAGTTTGAAGATACCAAAGCCGTAATAGGAATCCGTATATCGAAGAACAGACAACACAATGACCAAACGAAAAAGTACAAATGGACAACCAACGATCTACAAAACATACACATAAAACTAAAGATGGAGTAAGTGAACCTCACTAAAAACTGGAGGTGAACTAACTGACTGATTAATTCATATTTATAAACACGTATTTAAAATATACCTTAGAGCAAGCACAAGGGGCAATCAAGAATTAACAATTCAGGGACACTGATAGCATTGGACACCCAAGACACATGATGAACACAACACGAAAAACTAAAAAGATGAGCAACATGGACACTATCCAAAAACACCGGAGTTATCCCTGGTGCTCGCGAATGGTATGGAATCCCTGCTTCTAATAACACAAGTAAGACATCGATCTCCTACAGGAGGGGAGGAGTGTAAACCTGATCATATATGTGATATGTTTTTTACATTATATTTGGTCACATGATTGTTTCGTTTATCATTCAGGCGGGGGTCATAGTGGCCGTGGTCGTATGGTAGTGGGATTTACAACTCTCTGTGCATTCATTGCCTATCACCACTAACATTGTGAGTTCGAATCCCGCTCATGGCGATGTGTACTTGTTACAACATTATGCTATAAAGTTTGTCAGTGATTTGTGGCAGGTCGGTAGTTTTTTCAGAGTACTCCTGTTTCCTCCACCAATAAAACTGACTGCCGCGATATAGCTGAAATATTGTTGCAAGTTGCGCTAAACATCATAACCACAACCCTTAGCCCTGATATTACCAGTACAATTAAGTATTATGTGGTAAGAAATACATTGTTTTGCCGTCGAATTTCGTTTTGTCGAAATCGAATATATTGATTTAACCCAGTTTTCGAGTTATGAGGGATAACTTACGATAAAAGCTGCTATTTACGGCCCACATTTCTAAATCTATGTATCCATGACAACGATTTATCCGAATTAGATAAAATGATGTTTAGTTATTTTCAGTTTTAAGAACAATTTCTGAAGAAAGGGATTAAAGAAACTAAAAAAATGAAATTCTGGAAATAAACAGAAATATGCGAATTATGATGATTAAAAAGCAAAATGTCATAATGTTTGAATATTTTATATTTCAGTTAAAGAGATAGTTTTGGAGGTTATTAAACTGTCTTCAACCCAACTTCATTTAGTAGTGGACGCATATACGCATGCGCTTACGGCAAAATATCCCAAATATAGATACGTTGTCGGTAACGATGCTAAATATTTCTTACTGTTATTGTCCCATTGTCCAGAATGGTTGTCAGATTTTATATTAAGCTGGAAAATGAGTGTCCCCCTTGCTGAAGAGAAAAAGTGATGACATTTGATCAGTTTTGTAAGGTGGAAGTAGAATTAAAACTTAGAATATTTAAATTTTGCAAATGCTTGTTTTGTCCAGTTTTCAAAATCGAAGGACAGACAATATTAAAGAAAACAAAGACAAAAAGACAAAACAGTAGTACAGAACACTAAAGATTGAGAAACACAAATCTCACTAAAAGCCACGGGTCAATACAGGTGCACTTGAACGGTAAGCTGTTTCTGTTCTACTCTTTTGGCACTCGCAGCAGTGTTACTGGTGTTAAAAATCGGGTGATAGGTCATAAACAAGGGAAAGAAATGTGGATTTTTGCCTACGACAAATGAAACATATTCGTGGGTGTCTGTGAAACAGCTATTCGAGGGTTTCTGTGAAACAGCTATTCGTGAGTTTCTGTGAAACAGCTATTCGTGGGTTTCTGTGAAACAGTTATTCGTGAGTTTCCTTGAAACAGCTCTTCGTGGATTCTATGAAACATATTCGCTGGTTTCTGTGAAACAGCTATTCGTGGCTTTCTGTGAAACAGCTATTCGTGAGTTTCCTTGAAACAGCTCTTCGTGGGTTTCTGTGAGACAGCAATTCGTGAGTTTCCCTGAAACAACTCTTCGTGGGTTCCTATTAAACATATTCGTGGGTTTCTGTGAAACAGCTATTCTTGAGTTTCTTTGAAACAGCTATTCAGTAATTGTTAAATCAATTATAATTTCGACCTTTAAGGTTACGACGTGATGACCTAGCTATATCCATGTTTTATCAAGTACTATCGGGTGGGATGGATGCGATCAATACAGTATGGAAAATCTTGAAGTATTCGGTGGAAGTACGAAAAGATTAGAGAAAACCGAAGGGGCAATCAAAAATGGAAAATCTAGAGAAACTGGCAACATAGGGCACACAAGACGACGAAAAACAAAGCAAAAACACAACACAATATGTATCACACGAGAATACAGATGATGTGTGACTGTGTTAAATTCTAAGTTACACTTCGATCGTCTTACAAACACCAACCAATCAATAAATCAAGCAAAACAATCCAAAGAAATGGTATGAAGAGCGAGTTGAAATTACTAAATGATTCTGACGAAACGATTAAAAAATTTCGCAACAATAAAAAAAAGAGTATTTGTTATGGTGTTTCTCTCGAATATCGTATGGACAACCATAAAACGTTTTAGATGACCTTAGTAGAATTCATGCTGCTCAATCTTTAGTTTTCTGTGTAGTATATTCTTGACCATTGTTTGTCATTTTGTCTCTTTTCTTTTTGAGCAAGGGGCCCGGGTGGCTCAATGAGTTAGGACGTTGGATCTAACAGCTCATACAAGTTTATCACCCATACGGCGTGTGATCGCGCCCAGCTGTGTAAATTACAAAAAAGGGTCACTCGACTTGCAGCTGCAAGTGATAAAGTTTACCAGTTGCTTGCCCATGGTCGGTGGTTCTCTCCTGGTACTCTGGCCTCCTCCACCACTAAAACTGGTCGCCATGATATAGCTGAAATATTGCTGAAAGTGGCGTTAAACACCAAAATTCAAAATTCTTTTTGAGCATTGCATTATCTGTCCATTTTCAATGGCCTCTACATTTGATATTTTCAAACTTTTCCTGGAGTAGATACAAATGTAGTTGGTTTTCAAGAACAAGTAAAAGTAATTATTTGAGAGATGTAATTTCGTGATTCGAAAGACCTAGTAAAGCTGGCGGATTGTCCAACAACAAACAACCATTTAATCTATGCAACCCCAACCATGTGCAATCGATGACACAAATTACCATTTAACAGACATTCATTTACACCACACTAAACCCTTATCCATCAATAGTAAACACATCATCCTATAGAAATGTTCGCCAATCTCATTAGTGATGTCATATTCACTAATTTGCATGTCATTAAACAAATAATTGGTTGGCAGTAAAACAATAACGTAATTGACAGGAAAATAACCAATTTTTAAACTTTTATAACTTTTTTGTTTCCAAACCAATTGTGGTTCTGTTAATTGTTTTAGAGACTTAAGAAAATTCATTTTTGTTCTGTCAGCTTACATTTTTTTTTATTTTGATATGATAAATTTATAATTCTAATATGAAATAAAGCATTTTTACGCTTCAAAACTAAATGAAACAAGATTGAATTTCCAATCTTTTTATTCTGAATATTTTTATCAAACCTTCGATGTGAATTAATTATTGCTATATAATTTTCATTTCTGAAAGAATTATTAAATTATCGTAAATAACAAAATAGTAATGACAATTTAAAGTTGAGCCTTCATTGAAAGACAAGCGAAATTTTTGATTTCCTGCCAACCACACAGGTAAATTCTCAAGCCTGTGACATCACGGCGAACATCCCTATTGTAGACAATCATATCCTGCCAACTAAAACATATTATCCTACTACAGAAACCGCATCGGTGCATGGTATAATGGTTAGCTTGCTCGCATCGAGTGCTGCATTAGTGGGTTCGACCAAAGACTAAAACTGGCATTTCTTATTTCTCCACTAATCACGTAGCATTATAAGTAGTAAGAGCAAAAATGGCCGGTTGGCTCGGAATCAGGATAATGTGTCAGAGTGGAGCGACATGTCTACCAGTGATTGTTGTAGTTAACTAGCACTATAAAAAATCCTTCTCTAGGTATTGGATCTAGCTCAAAGCGGACATCATCATCATCGTCATCGCCATCATCATCATCTCATTGAAATGCAACTTGATCTCCACATACTATAGCTGATAGCTGAACAATTGCTTACTTGGGACTAAACAGCAATCACATACTCGCGCTATCATACAACAGACCATCGTAAAACATTCAAAACAAACTGTAAGTTTACTTGGTCATCCTAATGGACGTTCATCACCAGTTTATACGTAACCGAACTATTATCATCCTTCCCTCCCGCCGGTCATCCTAATGGACGTTCATCACCAGTTTATACGTAACCGAACTATTATCATCCTTCCCTCCCGCCATAACTACCTGCTTACTCCATAAGGAAAACTCGTATCAAGGTTCGCGTGAGCTGAGCAGGATTTCATCACCAGTTTAAACATAACCGAACTATTATCAGATGTTATGATTGCTTTAGTAATAAATACGTAGATATCAAATTTAGTGCGCACGACATATTTTTGGAATAACCTTCATCAGATACGAAAGATTGCAAACCCAGGTAATTTAAAGTTTTGGGAGCAATAACTCCAAAGGGCCTAAACGGGAGAGACAAAATCGGCTAATGTCACCTTTTATTATACAATTCAAATAAGATGTTTATGTCTCTTTTTCAATGTATTTTATTTTTATCTGATGATTCTTTGATGTCTAACAACAACATGTGTCGGTGTAATTTCAGTCAACTTTTCATTCTTGTTCGGAAACTCTCTATTCCTTCACAAAAAAACCTATGATGTCCAATAGCTAAATAATTAATACGACCGTCACTGAATGGTCATTTTAAATTTAATGCCTTACGTTACTGCTCGTGTTACCAGATGTTAGTGGATATAGGAATACACAAATTGTAACGAAAAGGTCCAACAAATATTCCATCTTTGCCTAATGAGTTGATCAGATAATAATTCTATAAGGGAGGGACCACTAAACCTTTTCTTCGAAGGCAGAATCATCATTTTTTTTGTAACATGAAAAATCAGAAATCTTCAATTTTTACCAAAATTTCATGTAGAAAAGTTCAGAGTCAGAATATTTATTTTTCGTTTTTGCATCTTTGAGGTGAAGATATTTTTTTGTATATATTTTGGCGATAGAAATGTAAGGAAACCAACATACAAATGTAGCCATCATGCCCTTTAATCATGGCCTAATATGATATATATGAAATAAAATAAATACTTTATGCCATTCATTCACTATTTATCTAGTATATCTGGGGGAAAGTACTGGCATCATTACAATGCAAATTGATATTCTGTATGTTACCATGGATATATTTTCTATAATACTGAATTGAATCTCCTATATATTGTAAGGCATAGTCTATCAAAACTGACTGACTGACAGTACTTTTAAATAAGAGAACTTCTTAACAATATTTTTAAAGAAAAAAACAAAGAAAAAAATATTAAAAAAAAAATCGTTTATTTTATTTTAATGAAGTTTAAATGATAACCATCCATTTCATTACAGTTTTGGCAATGATATTTCGTTGACAACAATTGTTCTTACCGTAATTGTCATATTTAATCGTTTTAAACTCAACAAAAAACGATGTTTATTTTATAATCGAATTTAAGTCAGTGCTGTGTTCGGCAATGCACAGAGTGTATTTTAGAATATTGTACAATAATATATATTCATCCAGAACCAATAATTCGTGTTCCAGATCCACGTTCCAAAACAATGTCGAATTTTGCTATATCAATGCAATCTGTTTCGTCGTCGTCATGACAATATTTCTTTGTTTCTATAATGAGATCGTCACGGTCGGATGAACATACCTGACAAGAGTCGTTTCGACCAAGATGAGAGTCTCCTGCAAAGTACATCTGGGTTACTAAGCTCTTATGTCTACGTCTTCCAAACACTTTAAAATGCAAATGAGTTGGGCGGTAGAGACTGTGCCGTGGATCAACAGAATATTTTCCAGGGTGAATAGTAGTAATTTCATAATATCCATGTTTATCCGTCTTGAAATGGCCTCTACAATCAGCGGACATTTTGTAATGACCTTCATGATCCGCCTGCCATATCTCCATTCGGACATGAGGGATCGGTGTGCTACAATCATGTTTATACACGTGACCATGAACAAGAAGATTTTTCAAACGATGAATTTCAGGATCTCCAGTACAAAACTGTTGTAGTTTCGGTGGTTTTGGAAAATAATATGGTCCAATTATATCAGGAGGTGTTGGTCTGCAGTCTCGACCAAAAACTACGATAAAAGTCATTTGAAGCACCAATGAAAATGGAAAGACACGTGTCATGTTGAATTTCCGTTGGTGTGTCTATGCAAAACTTTGTTGGGATACAACTAGTCTCAAGTTAATGGTAAACATAAGTAATAGAATATCTGTTCTTCTTTATCCAATTATTTGCTTCTGTTAAATAATTTCTAAATCTGTTGCCTTCTCTATGCAATATTATGTCGGATGTATTTCCATTTATCAAAAGTGTTGTTGTTGAAGAATTTCTCCGTGTAAGTGTTGCCTTACAGTCAAAGAGTAAACAACCCTTCCCACAATTTAAGCGAAATGTTTCAAGGTTAATTTGTTTATACATATATGATGATATTATTTTGTTACTTGAGTACGCCTTCAAATAATTTATCAGATGTTTTTGTAAGTATTAATCAGAAATATAATACACACGGTGAATAATCTCATCATCATCATCATAAGCAGCACGTAGAGAAAATAACAAAGATCAATTTTCGCGTTACCTTGATTATATGTCTAGATAGTATTGTAGTATTGTCTTTGGTTAGGGTTATGGTGTTTAACGCCACTTAGAACCATATTTCAGTTATATCAAGGCGGTCAGTTTCATTGATGGAGGAAACCAGAGTACCCGGAGAAAACCACCGACCTGTCGCAAGTCACTGACAAAGTTGTATCGAGAACACGTCGCCATGATCGGGATTCGAAATCACAACTTTAGTGGTGATAGACACTGATTGCATAGGTCGTTGTAAATCCAACTAGCATACGATCAAGACCACGACGGCCCCTGTGCGCTAAAGACGAACATGTTGCAGCTACCAATAGGTAATGGGCGTTGTTTGCCTGATGCACGGCAAATATAGTGGGTCCTTTCTAGCTTCACTTCTGTTCTTTTTGACAAGAACGACATCCGTTCATGTCCGAGTGGACAGACATATCTACCCGATGATTGTTGTTTCAATCAGTTAGGCGACATCTGACAGTGGGATTCTTGTCTGGTATAAACTAGGTAAAAATAATAAATAAAATAGAAAATTTGCCTCCCTTCCAACCTCTTTTTTTTAAAGAATTTTAGCGGACACACGTGCGTTTATTTATTTATTTATTTATTTATTTATTTATTTATTTTTTATTTATTTACTTTTTTATTTTATTTTTTTTTAAGATAACGATAGTGAAAAAGGGAAAATATGAAATTTTAAAGGAAGACAATTATAAAAAGACGTGTGAAGATTAACAACAAAATACAAATCTATATACATATTTCTTAAGATGTCAGCAATACCTAGATTTATAATGACCTACAAATGTACTAGCTACGAGATGAACTGACATTTTAACAGCGCTGTTCAATCCGGAGGCATTGTATACCGGTATTATTTATATACGACGGTCAGCAAAGAGTTAGTCCGCATTTAGAGCTAATCAGTACTTGGTATTCTTTAAATAGGACGGTTTTACTTATGGTTTATAGTATTTAACGCCACTTTCAACTTTCAACAATATTTCAGCTATATCGTGGCGGTCAGTTTTATTGGTGGAGGAAGATGGAGTACCCGGAGAAAACCACAGACCTTCCGTTTAGAGGTTAAGCATTAATTTCATTCCCGTCATTTTTCAAACCTGAATTTAACTAATAAATAATTGATAATAAATAAAATAAACTTAAAGAATACAACAACTTAACAACACAAATACTTAGTACATAAATAAATAAAAATGCAAATAATTTTCTAGTATAAAAATAAATAATAAAAATAATAGCTGGGTATATATATAGATAAAAATACAAACAATAACTTAGTAAATACATTGTAATAAATAGAAATAAAAAAAAATCACTGAATAAATTAATTGAAAAAATAGTCTCCTCATTTTGAGTATTGTTGACTTTGTATTATTCTATTTAGAACGGAATGTGTGTGTGTGTGTGTGTGAGAGAGAGAGAGAGAGAGAGAGAGAGAGAGAGAGAGAGAGAGAGAGTTAACACTCCCTCAACACGAATAGAAAACCATAACACATTCCCATTTTGGTTATTTTTGCTTTGTTTAATATTTCGTAGATGGTATTTTATTAAGTCTGGAATGGGAGATGTGTAAAAAAAACAAGAATTAACCCTTCCTCAACTGAGTATAACAGCATGTAAAATACCATTGCTGTGGGTCTATACCCAGTCTGACAATCTAAATGTACTGTGTGTTTAACTTGTTTGTTAATAACTCAAGGATGACACTATGTACAAACAAACGCGGAACACCCTTAAGGTATAGTACTAACACATTTATTCCAGGAAGTGATAATGTATAATACATCGTGTCTTGTCCTATAGAATTATTTATTGTTGTTGGGGTCGTGGTGAGGTGAGTAACAAATATATTTACATGTGATCTTTTCAAAAATTTAANACTAACACATTTATTCCAGGAAGTGATAATGTATAATACATCGTGTCTTGTACAAATACATATGTATATTAGAAAGGTATATTACGTATTTAAATGTATATTTCAACATATGTAATGTGTATGCTGTGTGTAAGTAACTTTGTTGTTGTTTTATCGATGATTTAAACTGATAAATAGCTACTAATAACTATACATTTACTGATTGATAACTACTAATAATAACTACTAATAACTATACATTAATTGTTTAATAACCACTACGATTATACATTTACTTATTAATAACTACTAATAACTATACATTAAATGATTAATAACTGCTAATAACTATACATTAACTGATTAATAACTGCTAATAACTATACATTTACTATATCATAACTATTAAAAACTATGATTTAATTATTAATAACTGCTAAAACTATACATTTACTGATTAATAACTACGAATAACTATACATTTATTAATCAATAACTCCTAATAACTGTACATTTGTTGATTAACAACGGCTAATAATTATACATTTACTGAGTAATAACTACTAATAACTATGCCTTTGCTGATTAACAACGGCTAATCATTATTCGTTTACTGATAAATTCACAGGTTTATGGGGACTAGTAAACAACGCTGGAGTATTCGGACACGTGACACATGTAGAATGGCTATCTAAACAGGATTACGAAGCCGTAATGGATGTTAATCTTTATGGTATGGTCGAGGTAACTCGAATGTTTCTACCCCTTGTTAGAAAAGAACGGGGCCGTATCATCAACATGTCCAGTGTTTTCGGACGTTTTTCAGTGGGAAGTACACCCTATGCTGTAGCCGCCCGAGCTGTAGAAGCATACAGTGACCGATTGAGGTATGATACATTATTATGACAATAAAGCGAAATTTACGAATATGTGTCACTAATTAATGACCACGGATATGTTTCACTAGTCGTAAGTTCTTCCCAGGTCTTTCCTCGTTCATGACTTATCACCGGGTTTGTAACTGGAGCAACACGATGGGTTCCACTAGTGGAGCAGGAGATGCTTACTCAATTCCATCAAAAGCCAAAAAACGATCAACTGTCATCTCAAATCATTGAACATATAAAAGGCTACGACATATGGATATCCAGTTCCTGACTTGGGGCAGGCAGAAACATGTGGCGGGTTTAAACCGGTAATGCTAACACTCACTATTTGGTATCAAACCAACCTGTTGGTATATTATACATTTGTGAATTGATTTCAAAAGATGTCATAAATATTAGAAATATCAAATTACAAATAACAGCTTTTTAGACAACATCAAATTAAAAGAAACAAATAATGAGATGGTTATTACACCTCTATGCTACAATTTGTAATTGTTACTGGGTACTTGACACGTGCTAAATAATAAGATATACAATAGTGAAAAGTCAATTGTTACTGTGTACTTAACACATGATAAGCAATAAGATATACAATAGTGAAAACGTCAATTGTTACTGGGTACTTAACACGTGCTAAGCAATAAGATATACAATAGTGAAAAGGTCAATTGTTACTGGGTACTTAACACGTGCTAAGTAATAAGATATACAATAGTGAAAACGTCAATTGTTACTGTGTAATTAACACGTGCTAAGCAATAAGATATACAATAGTGAAAACGTCAATTGTTACTGTGTAATTAACACGTGATAAGCAATACGATATACAATAGTGAAAACGTCAATTGTTACTGGGTACTTAACACGTGCTAAGTAATAAGATATACAATAGTGAAAACGTCAATTGTTACTGAGTACTTAACACGTGCTAAGTAATAAGATATACAATAGTGAAAACGTCAATTGT
>MJUT01055051.1:0-13696 GCA_002080005.1 Gigantidas platifrons
GCAACTTTATCAATGATTTCACAAAGAGCAGTTGAAGCGTTACTTATGCTGGTTTCATTAGGTTCAATATTAGATTCTAGAAATGAGCTTTATTCCTGTTTGATAGTTGGACGAGTAAAATATGCTTGAAACTTTTCTAAAGAATCCTGGTTCCAAATATACTTATCTGGAAATTTTTTCAAATAATTATTTTTGTATTCCCTTTGAAATGATGATGATAACAACTTCATTTATATTTTACAATGACAGTCCGACAGTAAAGGGATAAAGTCTGATACAGACATGTATAAAATATCCTCCAATAATCTTTCAGACTCTATAAAAATCTACTACTGGATTTTCAAACTGATAGTCACTTCTTCCTTTTCCTCTAAAAGTTTGTTTTAAGTTGTTTACTGATATTTCCAAGTCGCTTATCATTTTATTTCTCGAGTCGAGACGTTTTGATAGGAAGTTCTCTTACTGTGATTCACTTTGTGTGTACATTTTATACTGATTTTTTGTTATGTCGTGTGCTTGTTTTTCATCTTTCTATTTGCCTTCTAATAAGTTTTTTCATGTTCAGCCTTCTCTAGTTTGTGAGTTAATTCTTTGTTCCTGGATTCTAATTTAACTACAGCATCATTAAGCCTTTTAGTATCCTGCTCATGTGTTTGTTCGGATGCGGGCTTCAATGTGTCTTTAAATTTAGACAAGTGATCTAATATTTTCCCATCCAAATGGCTTGATATTTCAGATATAATGTGATTTTGACTTCCCTTAAACTTTTCATTAATCAAATCAGTATTCTGATGATATGTTTGGTCAACGGCTTGTATAAGATTTGCTTCAATTGTTTGAACACTTTGTTTGTTTTGTCAATATTCGATTTGAGGTCATCAAACTGCCTTTGAAATTTCCCTTAAATCATAGCTATTAAGTTTTCTGGTGTACCTTGTACTTGTGAGTTTGTAGAATTCTTGACAGTCTCATTTTCATTACATGATTCTGACCCCATTAGTAGTTTTGATTCCGTCTCATCTGTTATCTCAGGGGTTTCAACCTTTGTTTGATCCGTGTACTTTGTTGTTTCAGTATCTGATATTGTTGATATTGTTTCTGCACTGGTTTGATTTACAATGGTATCAAAATGCCAAAATGGGAAATTCAAATTTCTCAAATTGTTAAATAATACGCCCCTGTGCTAGAATTGTGCCAGTTTTCAAAACTATAGTTATTTTGAACTGTAAGTCATTTGCTAATTCAGATTGAGAGGGTTTGTTTACTTCGATTTGAATAGATTTGACTTCTTCAATGACTTCGGAGTCATCTTTCCACGTTATCTCATAATCGGGGTCACTGCCCAAAAGTTCATAATAATATGCCCCGAGTGTCCTTATCCACACCTTGAATTTGTTTCTTCGAACTCTAAATGCGCACATATGGGCGTCTTTTTCATATATGTTAGGTAATTTCCTCATAGTTACAAATTTTCCTCGCTTTACCCGATGCTTCTTTTAGCTTGGAGGGTATGCATTGTTCGTATTGTTTGTAGTCATTTACGTTTTCTTGCATTTTCTTCATTAAGGATTTCAATTTGTGGTCAGATTTATAGGACATTTTAGAATATTTAGGTACACTTTGTCACAGCTCGTACGTATAATTAACGATTTTTTTGCCCGGCCTGGACGCTGAAAATTTTACGCTGCCATCTTGTCTTATAAACCGGAAGTTTTTTTTCACTTTGTTCGCGATCTATTTTATCACAGGAATCTGAAATTTTATCAATATGATGAGAAATACGTTATACGGGCAGTGAAGTTTCACGAACGTATGAGTGAAACGAACAGGAATGCAACGCCGTTTTGGAGAAATCGGCTATGGCTCTTTAAACCTCCGAGAAATTAATACAAATTGTCAACACTCTAACCAAATAACATTTTCCTGCCATTATATGTCAGTGTTCTCTTCTCTAATCCTGTCATTACCCAATTTTATCGTCGATGACGAAATGGCGGCAGGAGTAGGCGGACTACAAACAGCTCTCATACTTATTGGCTTTATCATACGTTTTCAGCCAAATTTCAACAACAATATTGAAGTGTATGTCAGGCCAGAAAACCTTGGCTTTTACGCTTGTCAACTGGACATTAAAGAGAGCAAATTTGACTACACCATCCAAAAAATTTGTTCGGGTCTACTCGATACATCAAACCAAAATGGCCGACTTGAAAAAATCATAACAGAAAATAGAAAAATCGCCAACACATCAACCTATTGTCTTATATTGCGTATTTTACTTAGCGGCGACATTCATATCAACCCTGGGCCGATAAAATACCCCTGCACGCTATGTCAGAAGTCAGTGAGATCAAATCAGAAGGCCATCCAATGTGATTTCTGCGACAACTGGACTCACTTAAAATGCACTAAAATAACTATCTCTGAATATACAAAACTAGGAGAATCCAACGAAACATACTTCTGTAAAACATGCACCGATCGATTGCCAAAATTTACAGACTCTTACTTTGGTGAAACATCGTTCAGATCGAATGATAATGTTTTTAACCTGACCGGAAGTTCATTTTCTAGTACTCACGATGTAAACAACGAAACATACGACATTTTCAATGAACTTACTGAACAGAGAAAGAAACATCCAGAAACATTTACTTGTGCGTATTTAGACATCAATAGCATAAGATATAAATTCTGTTCCATCAAACAACTGTTAACAACCAACACAGTTGATATGCTCATCATTGCTGTAACCAAAATTGATAACTCCTTCCCAGACGCACAATTTAAAATTGACAACTATCACTTTTGTAGAGCCGACCGAAACGCACATGGCGGTGGATTGATTGTTTATGTACGATCCGACTTAGCCTGCGACAGGAAAAACAAGCTTGAATGTAAAACTATTGAATCCATCATGATTGAAATTTTTGTCAACAAAAGAAAATGGTTAATATCGGGCTTATACAGACCACAGTCAATTAATGATAATAATTTCAATAAAGACTTTATTGATACTTTCGATAAAATTTCCACCTTATATGACAATGTTTTGATTTTGGGTGACATTAACTATGACATGCTCTCTGAACATAAAGGAGCACCACTGAAAAATGTATGTGATATGTTTGATTTTGTAAACCTTGTTAAAAGTCCTACTTGTTTTACTAAAGGTGCCCCTGCAACTCTTAATGATGTTATATTGACAAATCGATCAACTCTCTGTCAAAATATACAAAACTTTAATTGTGGCTTGAGCGACGTTCATAATATTATATCGGTTCAAATCAAAGGAACAATTCCTAGAATAAATAAAAAGTTTGTAGAATATAGGAGCTTTAAAAACTTTGACCAAGAACATCTTTTAAATGATTTAGAGCAAAAAAACTTAAACTCAATTGTTGACAAATGTGATAATGTAAATTCAGCATATGAGAATTTTGAATCAGAATTGATTTCTGTAATTAATAAACATGCCCCAATGAAAAAGAAAAAAACCTGTAGATAAACCAGTCCTATTTATGAATAAAACCTCAAAAGAGCAATCTACAAAAAAAGAATGTCATATAATAAGTACAATAAATGTAAAAATAAACAAAATTGGGAAATATACAGAAAACAGAGAAATTTGGTGAACAAAATAAAAAAAAAACAATCCATCAGAAATTATTTTATTGAAAGATGTGTAGGTGGTCCTAAAAGTAAACATTTTTGGCCTACAATAAAACCCTTTCTAACGAATAAAGGCTCTCATTTTGCTAAAGACATTATTCTGTGTGAAAATGATAATATTATAAATAACCAAACAGAAGTAGCTGAAACATTTAACAATTTCTTCGTAAATGTTGCTAAAGACATCGGTTCACAAAACATAAAAACAGATGATAACCATCCAAGTATAAAAGCAATAAAAGTAAATAAAACTGAAACTGAACAATTTATTTTTAATCCCATTAATGAAGAATTTGTTAATAAAGAAATTAATAAAATTGGTATAAAAAAGGCTACAGGAAAAGATGGAATATCCTCTAAAATCTTAAAATTATCTAAATCTGCTGTAGCAAAACCCATTTCTAAAATTATAAATAAATTCTTTGAAACATCAACATTCCCTGATAAACTTAAAGAAGCACAAGTGGTTCCCTTACATAAAAAAATAACACTCTAGATAAAGGCAATTACCGGCCAGTCAGTATCCTTCCCATGATATCAACAATCTTAGAAAGGGCAGTAAACAGTCAAATTGTCGAATTCATTGACTCACATTTTCATACTTTTTTATCTGCTTTTCGGAAAGGCTACGGATGCCAAACTGCTTTATTAAAGGTAATTGAAGACTGGAAAAAGGCTTTAGATCAAAATAAATATGTTGCAGCCATTCTCATGGACCTATCAAAAGCATTTGACTGTTTACCCCATGACCTACTTATATTAAAATTAAAAACCTATGGTGTATCTCCTTCTGCTTTAAATCTAATAGATAGTTATTTAAAAAATCGTAAACAATGTGTTAAAGTGGGCCCACATATTAGTAACTGGCAAGATATTTCTAAAGGGGTGCCCCAGGGTTCAATACTTGGCCCTATCATTTTTAATATATTTTTAAACGATATTTTCTACTTTATAAATAATAGTGATCTTTATAACTATGCGGACGACAATGCGCTTTCCTACTCTGATCATGATATAAATAAAGTAATCTCTACTTTGGACGATGACAGTATGACTTTAATTAATTGGTTTTCCATTAACAAAATGAAGGCTAACCCAGAAAAGTTCCAGGCAATTGCCATAGGTAAGCAAACCAAACAACAAAACTTAACCTTTACTCTAGACGGACATAAAATTGAATGTGAATCTGAAGTTAAACTTTTAGGGGTAACAATAGACTTTCAATTAAATTTCAATGAACATGTGTCAAATATTTGTAGAAAAGCCTCCAGGCAATTAAATGTATTAAAAAGAATTGGTACCCATTTAACAAAACTAGGAAAACTTACAATCTACTACTCCTTTATTATGTCCAACTTTAACTATTGCCCACTTGTTTGGCACTTTTGTGGAGAAACGAATACCAAAAAAATAGAAAAAATACAGGAAAGGGCTCTGAGATTTATATACAATGAATACACCTCTAGTTATGAAGACCTGTTATGCAAATCTAAACTGCCATCCCTAAAAGTAAGGAGACTTAGAACATTTGCTTTAGAAGTTTTCAAAATTGTTAATAAAAATTGTCCTGTTTATTTATTTGACCTCATAGATATAAAAAATACTTTGTATTCTTTTAGATATCAAAATAAAGCAGCTTTACCACAGGTAAGAACTACAAGATTTGGTTTGCAATCTTTTCGTTATGCAGGTGCAAAGCTCTGGAATGAGCTGCCTGACCACTTTAGAAAAGACATGTCACTAGACCAGTTTAAAAATTTGATTAATACATGGTCAGGCAGCTCATGTCATTGCTTTGCATGCAAGGCTTCAGTTTGATTTCCTTCCCTTAGTATGCTATATATATTTTTAGTTTAGTTCATCAATTGTGCTTATTTTTAATTTAGTTCAACTACTGTGCTTTTATGTCTTATATTATTTATATGCTCTGCTCTTTATGCATGTGGCTAGTTCAACTACTGTGCTTTTATGTCTTATATTATGTATATGCTCTGCTTTTTATGCATGTCTAGTTCAACTACTGTGCTTTTATGTCTTATATTATGTATATGCTCTGCTTTTATGCATATGTATGTCCTGATGCTTGTTTTATTATTTACATGCATGTCGGTTTTAAAAGCTCTTCAGAGCTTATGTTGTATGCTTTTATACTCCGACTTTAAATAAAATGTGTATCTGTATCTGTCTCAGTCGACAGTTCAACTTTACCGAGTAGCCATTGCGTGACGTCACATTCACTGCGGAACTGACTCGATAAAAATAAAAAGTATATTCGGTTTTAGACATCTAAAAAATAAAATATTCTATTGTTGTTGTGTATTTATTTATTTTACTCGATTGAAGGGGTCAACAATATCTATAATTACCGTTAAATATTTTCAATGGAGGTAGATTTTCAGAACAATAAAGGGAGATAATTCAAGTTCAAAATCTACCTCCATTGAAAATATTTAACGGTAATTATAGATATTGTTGACCCCCTCAATCGAGTAAAATAAATAAATACACAACAACAATAGAATATTTTATTTTTTAGATGTCTAAAACAGAATATACTTTTTATTTTTATCGAGTCAGTTCCGCAGTGAATGTTACGTCACGCAATGGCTACTCGGTAAAGTTGAACTGTCGACTGAGACGATAAAATTGGGTAATGACAGGATTAGAGAAGAGAACACTGACATATAATGGCAGGAAAATGTTATTTGGTTAGAGTGTTGACAATTTGTATTAATTTCTCGGAGGTTTAAAGAGCCATAGCCGATTTCTCCAAAACGGCGTTGCATTCTTGTTCGTTTCACTCATACTAGGGACGGTAACGGTAAGGGCAGATAATCCTGTCTGGTATGCCGCGAAATGTCAAGAAATTTTCGTGATTTGTGAAAAAAAATGACAGCAAGTGGGTATCTGTTTCGGGCTTTTTTGAAGAATACATTGTTTTCTAAACACCCGAAATGACATTTTCATAATTATGAATAGTTAAACCTTGCGTAATAACCATTATCTGGCCATGTTGAAGTCGAAGCGGAAAAAGAAGTTGAATCGAAGCGATCAAAATATGACAACTTTTTTGTAGAGACGATTACGCTCTCCTTTCATGATTTTAATGGTAAATAAATTATTTTTAAAACCAAATATACTGATTTTTCCCCATATTTTCCACGTACTGTACCTGTAATTGTAGTTTTTCCGTGTCAATGTTGGCCTCGATTTTTAGCCTCGTTTTCAATCCAATATGTCAGCGCCCATATTTGACTTTATTGATGACAGAACATGTTTTATGGCAAAATATGCAAGATATATCACACATGTAATAAAATATGCACTTCTTGAATTGAACCATTAACTTTAGTACTAAAATTATTGATTATATGGAAAGTTCAAAAATGAGGTCGCTTACTGACACAATCAGTCAATTGTAATTTGTATTGAGTGAATGCAATGAAGCCAGTTAAGTGAGTGAGTGACACCACTAAATAAATTTTACAGTTTATTGATTGTTTAAAATATTTTTTGTTTGATTAAAACCTTCAATACATAAATCATGAAGTCAATTGTATCCAAAACCAGCCAAAGAGGAAAAATGGGGGGGGGGGTATGGTTACAAGTTATAAAGAATTGGTCACTTCAAGACAAAATGACAGACAGTCTTTATTATAAAATCAGTAAAGCAGTGTTCTACCTAGTTGTCATATATTTTGACACCATGCAATACAGAGTTATAATAGGTATAATAACATGTGGCCTGGTGTGAAGGATGTTAATTGACAGGCATTGAGATAGTTGCCTCATAAGAGGGTAACTATTCTATCACTGTCCAAATTGATAATATAATGTTTTCTAACACTTAAAACTAATCTATACTTGATTTTGTTAATCAATGAATTAACATACATTGGAAATGGTGCTTGGAAAAACATGGTTTATTTATATTTCCTATTAATCCTGTTTTTATATACAGTATGACTGCAAAAACAATTTGCGGGTCATATTATGTCATATGGTATGGGCATCATTGTTGAATGAAAACACTAATGACTTTTTTCTGTTTTTGTTTTTGTTTTTTTTTTTTAATTTATTTTGTATTTGTATTGTCCAGGTTTTTAATTTAGGAATATTCCATACAATTTTAGTACACGTCACCTGTTCACTTTATTATTTCAGAATGTTTTAAATTATTTGTCACTTTGGAAAAACATCTTTCAGCTATTTAACTATACTTACCATAGTTTCCCAATCATTTGTGACCAAAATTTTGTCTGAAATTTTCTATTGACATTGTTTTAGAATGTACAATAATATATAAAGATGACATTTATGGAGTGTTTTGCCATTTTTCACTTTCCAGTATAATTTTACATGTAATAATGACAGTTAATTTACTTTAATTTACTTATAAATTGAACATATCATTTCATGATTCAAGAAGGAAGAGAGGCAAAGGACTTAAGTGCATTTTTTATGCTTAATATTGAAATATTAGACTGTTTCAGTCATTATACATTAGTTATTTAAAAAACGATTGTTGTCTTACATTTATTTTATATTTAAAAAATGTTTATAAGTGGAATTTTTGTGAAGATTTCTTGCTAAAAAGTGGCCCTAATGTTCAAGCAATGTATCAAGACTATGTGCATGAAAAAATATGGATATTTAGATTTTATATGATTTTTTCCTTTTAATTTGTGGATTTTACATTTTTCTTGATAAAAATGTGGAAAAACGTTTTGGGGTACAGGTATTTAAATAGCCATAACTTCACCAATGTAACAGATATCTTGCTCAAATAAATTGCATTTCACTTCAGAAATGCTATAGATAACATCTGATTTCAATAAATTCTGCTCATCATTTAGCATAAATTTCCGTTACCATCCCTACTCATACGTTCGTGAAACTTCACTGCCCATATAACGTATTTCTCATCATATTGCTAAAATTTCAGATTCCTGTGATTTTATAAACTAGAGTAATTCTTGGAAAAAGCGATCACGTGACATACTTTCAAAACAAGACAAAATGGCAACATTCAATGGATCGGAAGCGGTGGCTGGGAATGATGAGCTGTATCTTGCGTCATAGGTAGGTGATCATGATTCGATCTACATATTTATGCAGCAAAATATGTCTACGTTTGAATAATCCAGCGCCGGTTGGCACGACATTGAGGAGCAAGCGTAATTCACGCCGGTTCGAGGCGGGGGTACCTGAAAAAAATTTCCCAAATAGAACTATGCATGGTTGATAAGGGATTCGAAGGCAGGCAATATCTAATCTCGTTGAGATTAGGATTCCGAAGAAATTTTTGTCTGTATCTTCATCCTAATCTCGTTTCAAGCCCTATGGATATTTTGGCATGGACGGATTGTGTCAGATCAAGTGCAGGTAAGATTTCATATATAGACATATTTTCTAATTCAAATCTGCAAAAATATTGACATTTCCTTACCTTTTACAGCGTATATCCGACAAAATAATCCAAACTTCACTTTGAATCGTCCGCCATTTTACTGTACTCTAGAACTACACCACGTGATCAAAAATCGTAACGTATTTTGCTATTGTCTGTTTCGTAGTTCGAGATGTCGATGTCAGGATACTAGTAACAAAATAATTTGACATAGGCATCTCAAACTACGAAACAGACTATAGCAAAATACGTCACGATTTTTGATCACGTGGTGTAGTTCTAAAGTACAGTAAAATGGCGGACGATTCTGTATCTGTATCTGTATTGGGTACGTTGTAGATCCCGGAACGGTTTTTATACAACGTGAAGTTTGGATTATTTTGTCGGATATACGCTGGTTTTATACTCGGCTATCAAGAAAACTTCCGGTAGGGGATGGGGATGACCTCGGGCCTCAACTCGATTGGGGAATTTAATTTATCTATTCACCCCGATCATAAATATATATGATATATGATTTGGGGGAGGGGATCTCAACCATTAAAAAGTTCACCTCAGGTAGGGGGTGGGGTATGACCCCCGGGGCCTGAGCTATAAGGCATTTAAAATGCCTAGTCACCCTGATCATAAATATATATAGCTTAGGGGTGGGGATCTCAACCATTAAAAAGTTCACTTGAGGTAGGGGGTGGGATATGACCCCAGGGCATGAGTTATAAGGCATTCAATTTGCCTAGTCACCTTGATCATAAATATATATGGTTTAGGGGTGGGGATCTCAACCATTGAAAAGTTCACTTCAGGTAGGGGGTGCGGTATGACCCCCGGGGGCTGAGCTATAAGGCATTTAATTTGCCTAGTCACCATGATCATAAATATATATGGTTTAGGGTGGGGATCTCAACCATTAAAAATTCACTTCAGGTAGGGGGTGGGGTATGACCCCTAGGGCCTGAGTTATAAGACATTTAATTTGCCTAGTCACCCTGATCATAAATATATATGGTTTAGGGGTGGCGATCTCATCCATTTAAAAGTTTACCTCAGCTAGGGGGTGGGGTATGACCTCCGGGACCTGATCTATAAGGCATTTAATTTGCCTACTCACCCTGATCATAAATATATATGGTTTAGGTGTGGGGATCTCAACCATTAAAAAGTTAACTTCAGGTAGGGGTGGGGTATTACCCCCCAAGGCCTGAGCTATTAGGCATTTAATTTGCCTAGTCACCCTGATCATAAATATATATGGTTTAGGGATGGGGATCTCAACCATTAAAAAGTGCACTTCAGGTAGGGGTTGGGGATGACCCCCCGGGCAGCAGCTATAATGCATTTAATTTGCCTAGTCACCCTGATCATAAATATATATGGTTTAGGGGTGGGAATCTCAACCATTAAAAAGTTCACTTCAGGTAGGGCGTTGTGGATGACCCCCCGGGTCTGAGCTATAAGGCATTTAATTTGCCTAGTCACCCTGATCATAAATATATATGGTTTAGGGGTTGGGATCTCAACCATTAAAAAGTTCACTTCAGGTAGAGGGTGGGGTATGACCCCCCGGGGCATGAGCTATAAGGCATTTAATTTGCATAGTCACCCTGATCATAAATATATATGGTTTAGGGTAGGGAACTCAACCATTAAAAAGTTCACTTTAGGTAGGGGTGGGGTATGACCCCCCTTCCCCGGGGGCCTGAGCTATAAGGCATTTAATTTGTCTAGTCACCCTGATCATAAATATATACGGTTTAGGGTGGGTATCTCGATCACACATTTTTTTTATACAGATTCATTTTAACTGTATTATACTAAAGTAAATTATGTCAATATTTAAATAGAGTTATCTTTCCTTCCACAGAAAACAGATTTAGAAGATCTTTGAAGGTATTTCCCATAGGGTCAAATGTTAAACTTTGTCCCGCAGTGACGGCCATTTTGAAGTTCAGATCAGCACCAAAAACATAATTTTGGTAGTGGACCATCCAAGGAACATTTCTGCAAGAGATCATTTTTACTGACATTGTGGCTTCTGCGAAGAAGATCTTTGAAGGTATTTACCATAGGGTCAAATGTTAAACTTTGTCCCGCAGTGACGGCCATTTTGAACTTCAGATCAGCACCAAAAACATAATTTTGGTAGTGGACCATCCAAGGAACATTTCTGCAAGAGATCATTTTTACTAACATTGTGGCTTCTGCGAAGAAGATCTTTGAAGGTATTTACCATAGGGTCCAATGTTAAACTTCATCCTGCTGTAGCGGCCATCTTGAATTTTGGATCTGCACCAAAAACATAATTTTGGTAGAGGACCACCCAAGGATCCTTCACACCATAAAACAATTCCATTGGCTGTGCAGTTTCTGACACGAAGATCTTTGAAAATTGAGCCAATCAAAACACATTATTGGCCCTGGCCGCCATGTTGAATTCCTGATCGAAACAACAAAAAAAAACTTTTATAGAGGACCTCCTGATGCACATTTCTGCCAAGTTTGGTTCCATTTCGCTCAGTGGTTTCTGAGGAGAAGATTGAAATGTGAAAAGCTAATGACGACGGACGCCAAGTGATGGCAATAGCTCACATGACCCTTTGGGTCAGGCGAGCTAAAATAGTAATGAAACATTATCATTTAAACGAATACATAAACATAATTCATTCTCTCCCCCTCCTCCCAGAGGGTGTGCCGGGGGTAGAATATGCACCAGGTTTCTCCGTCCTAGAGGCACTAGTCCTCTAAAAGGGGTCAACGCCGCGGGAACCCCGGGGTATATAAATGGGACCGAGAGTTTCTTCGGCTTGAAGGGGCGTCCGTCGGTTGTGCGGGATGTAAAAACACCCAGTGTAGTCAGCTACCAACTACAAAAGACGCTTTGCAGAAACACAAGGATCAAATTGTCAGGCAGCAGTTTGAAAACGTACCCGTCAATCGATATTCTGTCTACAAAGCCGAAAAACATGGATGGGTGATAGAGAAAAATATGCTGTCTGTAAACTGGATGGACCAGCAGCCTGCATCTGATGCATTGATGCTGCTCATTAGGTGTGGGTGTAAAGCACACTGCGCCACAAAACGTTGTTCATGTATGTCACAAGGTTGGTTGCAGATGCTCTGATCTTTACCAAAACAAGAATCAAAGAGATTCTCTATTAGAAAGAGATAGTGAAAGTGACGACGATGAAGAAGACAAAAGCGTGAAATCATAGTTTGAGGAAAAAGTACTCATGGTTTGATTCCAGGTACTTGAACACAAAATTAATGTAAAAGACCTCCCCCCCTTTTTTTGTCAAATGAATAGAATAACTCCCATTAAATTAATCTAAGAGAGATGGGAACTACAGTATTTACTGCAAATTTGAAGAATCGAGCAATAAAAAAATTTGAAGACACTAAATTATTTCAACAGGTGAAAATTTTGAAATAATATAGTAAAATTATCCCCCCCTTTTCAGAATCACAACAAAAAGTGGTCTTTAGATATGATTATTATCTTTCTAGCATAAATAACATAAAATAAACATATATAAATGACCACCGAAGAAAATTCACCGAAATGGTATACCCTAACTGGTAGGAATGCTTTACTTTGTTTTCCTGCTATTTTACGGTACCCTTAAAGGTTCGCCTGTTGTACTATTTTCCGCATATTTTAGCTCAGTACAACACTTGAATAAATGCTCTACATATATTTATCCTTCGATTTGTGCCCAAAAAAATACGGTCTACAGGGGTATCCAGCACCAACATTTTTTTCTGGGACTAGCTAATGGACTATATTATTTTATCTGTTATATTTTATGTTTTACAGTATGTAGAATAAGGTTTGGTCTCATATTATACACCTATAGATAATGACGTCATCATTGCAATGATAAAGGCCTTCTTAGAATTACCTGTGAAGACGATCACTAAATTAGATTTAAGTAGGCGGATATAACATTCCGCCGGTTCGCGAGATCCCGATATTTGAGACGCCGTGAATAATTTAAAGTGTCATTTATATAGTGCCTATATTGAACCCTCTGCCCGTCCGTCCGAAACACATTCGTGTCAGCTTCATAACTTTATAACCAGTAATTTCTCTATTCTATAGTAGAGGGATGAAACTTTGCATGATTGTTAACTACTATTAGAAGGTGTGTCGCATATCATATTCTTGTTTGTCCTCCAAAGGTAAAGGTCTCAAACTTTTCATAGGACCCCTATATTGTGAACTACAAAAAATCGTGTCCGCTCCAATTATTGTAGAGGGATGATATTTTGCATGATTGTGAGAAGGTCTTACTTAATTCATTTTTGTCCTTCAAAGGGCCAGGTCTCAAACTTAGGGTTTTTCATGGGATGATAATTTTGGTACCACAAAATATTCTTTAGATAATGACTTTATTTTGCAACGACGGGGTCCTTAGAGATAGTTTCCATCTCCATGTCATCTAGTTATAATTATTATTATTATTATCTTATATTAGGGGTGATATTGGTCGAGGCTTGACATAACATGTTGTATAAGTTTGATCATGTATAACTCTTGAAATAGCACCCGAGTAGGGATGCGATATAGGGTAGGTGATACATGTCTTGCAAAGTCATGCATCATGCATAATAAAAATG
>MJUT01055051.1:19943-33856 GCA_002080005.1 Gigantidas platifrons
ATATCGTCTTGTATGTTTGTTTACATATGCTAATTTGGCGCGCTGCATTTAGTAGCTCCCATCATGCAATGCGTTGCTATCATCTTTCAGTTAGTATCGCGAGATCACGTTAAAAAAAATGGCAGTGAAATGACCAAATTGGGTGTAAGAATAAAAAAGTGCTGTAATGGAGTGTAACACCACTCTCTGAGGGTAAGATGGTTATGAATGAGTAGAAAAATGATTGGTGAAGCGATATATATTAGTGTTTTGGATAGAAAATAAAATCTGATAGCCACAAAACGTGGAAATGTGACTCTCTCGAGTGTGTGACAAAAATCCGCTGTTTTGTTTATGGCAAGCGCTCTGACGTTCAAACGACAACAGCAAATTCTAAATAGTCGTTGAACGGCAGAGGAATCTCGGACTAAGGATAATGTAGACCTTTGAATGAATTCTTTATTTGCAAAAGGCACATAGATGCTATAGCAACATGAATATATAAAATGAAAAGAAAAGAAGAAAGGGATAACAGAGAACAACATGACAAAGTTAATTGTATATAAGATATGATTTATAATCTTAAATTCCAAGCTGAATTCAAAGATCAATAAAACCTAGGTTACATTACACCTAGATCTTTTACATTTGACACCATTTTTTTAACCTTTATTTGCCTCAATATAAGCAAGAGCTTATATATTTCATATACTATTGGAGGTTTTACAGATAAAATATGATACCAATGTCAAAGTCAGCATGACGGGTGGACGAGGTGTGTTTTTGGTCTCCGCATTTTATGTTTTTATTGCTGGTTATATCAACAACTATTACAAATTGTCAATTCCCTCTACAAATTTAATATGTAAAAATCATTATTTTGACTTTTCTGGTCTAAATGTTTTCTAAAACAGTGATTTTGGAAAGGTTTTAAGCTGTGATATAAAAATATTTTTGACAGTCAGTTCATTTTGATCATGGAACTCGTCATGCACGAATGAAAAATATTTTTGTCAACTCTGTTCAGCACACTTTTTCCAAAACCTCTACCGTTCTCTTTTTCTATTCTTTCTCTTGCAAAGTGGTGATATCCATCCACATCCAGGGCCAAATCCATCTAACGGAATCCAAAATATTCGTGTAGTAAATGTTCAAAGGGCGTCATAAAAAGTAGTAAATCTATCAACTCCTCTATTTGCGACCAGAAAACCCACATAAAATGTACAAATATCACTAGCAACCAAATTTCTAAAGAAAAAACGCAAAATGATGTACACAATTCTTTTATTTGCGATCAATGTACAATCAAATCCCTTCCTTTTAATCAAAATCAAAATGTTGTAGAAGATCAACATCAGTCTTTTGAAAAAAATAATTTTGAACCCAAAACTTCATTTGAAGATTCGGGCCATTTTAAATTTTGTAAACAAAGGGGCCTTCATTTTATTCATCTTAATGCTAGGTCACTGCTCCCAAAAATATCAGAATTAAAAATTATTGCATGTAAAACCAAAGCCGCAGTGATATCTATTTCGGAAACATGGCTCGACGATTCTGTTACCGATGCAGAAATCTGGATTGAAAATTACAATATTGTGAGGAAGAATAGAACTAGAAATGGCGGAGGAGTTTGCTCTTATATTAGAGATGACATCTCTTTTACTTTAGTACAAGACATCTCAGTCGATGAGCTAGAATTTGTATGGATAGAGTTGTTATTACCTACATCCAAACCTATAATAGTAGTAACTTGCTATAGGCCACCAAAGCAAAACAATTTTCTGGAACTGTTTGACCTTATTCTGAACTAAATAAGACCGCAGTGTGAAATCATAATTCTTGGCGATTTTAATATTTGTATGAAAAACAAAAATTCTGATATATACAAAAAATACTCGAATATCCTTAACATGTATGCATTGGAACAATTAATTTCCAAACCAACGCGAAATTCATCATCCAGTAGTTCATTAATAGACCATATTTTATGTAATACTAGTGAAAAGATTTGCCAATCCGGTGTCATTGAAGTTGGAATTGGTGACCATTTTGCCATTTTTTGCACTAGAAAAACAACTAGAGAACACACAGGTAAGCAGAGTACTGTACGTATACGATCATTAAAACATTATTCACAAGAAGCCTTTATAGAAAAACTTGAACAAACTGACTGGTCGGAACTCTATCTATGCAGAAACGTAAATCAAGCATGGGAAATTTTTCGAAAATTATTTCAATCAACTTTAAATTCAATAGCTCCATATAAAGAAATACAAATTAAACAGAATTCCGAACCATGGATGACTTCAGAAATTTTAGATAATATTAGAAAACGAGATCAATATTTAATATCATATAAAAAACAGGTAGTAAACATTTATATTTGGATTACTGTAAATTGCGAAAGGAGTAGGTATGAAAAGGGCAGAAATTGGCCTAAAATATAGGCAAATTTTAAATAAAAAATATAGCTTTCATTGTTTGTTGATTTTATAAGATCTTTACCCCATCTAATATGTTGGTAACAATTTTCCATATTTGCACGTGCGATACGTCACACTAGTCAATGAAAAGTCTATTGTTTCGTGAAATCTAACAAGAAATGTGTATTCAAGGATTTATATAGTAGGAAGGATATGAATCTCGTATTTCTCGCTTTATCTCGCGTGGCGAGGTTTTATGCTACTCTCGTTCGCGAGATTTTATTCTACTCCTTAGACTACCGACTTCCGTTTTAAACGAGGCGATGTTGACATGTTTCTAGGACAGAGTTTATTTTCTTTAAACTTGGATATCTAGGTAAGAAGCAACTTTATAATCATACAATATGCCTTAAACTCGTCTGGAAGGTTAATTATTGTTCTCTTTGTGTGTCAAATCAAGGATTTGTATAATAAAAATAAAATATGTAGCTAATTATCGTAGAATCTAAATGTTTACGTTTGTACATAGGCCTAACGATTTTTAATCACCAGATTAAAAGTGTTTTAAAATGATTAATCAGGTCAATGATTTAGGATATTCTAATCATTGATTTTATATATCATCCTAATTACAAACATTGTTTTTTAAATTAATTAAATTCAATTTTGGGAACGACCATTTAACTTGAAAGAGGGGGAGGGGGTTATGGTTTTTTCCTAAAAGAATATTATGATTTAGAAGGGAAAGAAATTAAATAATCTGTCACAGCATTGGTCACAGAAAAATATTCTGCTTTACATAAACTTGTATAAAAAAAAATAATCTGGTTTAAGAGTATATTGCTTTGAAAGAAAAAAAAAGGTGTACAACGTCAGATCAGCCAATGAATGTCTTAAACCACAGTCTACACCTTCACCACCAAGGATATACCATAGAGACTATGCCATTTATTTAAGAGATGGACCTGTATAAACTGAATAAAAAAACAGTGTGTCATTGACAATTGTGTTTTATATAGTAAATATGTGATTTATATTGATCTTGATTTATTTATATACTAGGTGAATACACTGAGTATGATACTGACCACAGTAATAGTGAAGATGAAAACAGTAAACCATCTAAAAAGCAGAAGACTTAAAAAACAACTAGTGACCAGGTTAAATATAAATGTCCTGAATGTAGCAAAATTTTTAAGACAATATCGGGTTTTTGTGGCCATGTGAAAAAACCCAGCATAATATTGATGCCAGAGCTACTGACAACAAAAGGTAACAACAAGTGGGATTAAAAGTGACAACATTTTCATGTCAAGATGATCATTTCAGTCAGATTTTTCCAGCTCCTTATCAGTCTTCACTAAAGAACATTGCAAATGATCCGTTCCTTCACAGCAAACAAATCAGTAATATTAGTGTAATGGCTGCATCATCAGATTCTACTAGAATGAGATTAGAGAAAAAGATGAAATTTGTTTTCGTTTCCATTTCTTCGAACCTTACAACAACTAATGACCGTGGGCAACTTTTTCAACACCTGCACAGAGTTTGTCAAGACACTACCCTTTGTAAAGACATTTCAGCAATGTGTCCAGCCTTTAAGTCTAGTGACATTAATTTATTTTTACAAATGTTCTTTGAGGATATAGTTACAGAACAGATACAATTTGTGAAAAGTGATTCTGAGAAAGAACAGTCAACTGTAAGTGTGAATGATCAGTCAATATTATTCTACGTTGCTGGTTTCATCATAAAAGCCTTGAAGAAAAGATATTATGTGGTTTCTAGTAAGAACTTGACAATTATGGATAAACTTGTTAGTCATTCAGACTCTTCATCAGTTCTTAATAGTTACAGTGAATGGTTTAACAAACAAGACAGAGGGGGTCTGTAAAAAAGCCAAGTGACAACTTCTATTTGCTGGTGAGAGAGTTAGAGAACATTGTGCGTAAATCTGTTAGTGATCGTTACTGTGCCAGTTCTTTAACACTTATTCCTCTTAAAGAATCCATCATGGAATCCTTCATACTAAAACACTATGCTGACATCGTCAAGGGTATCATATGAGGTATCCATTTTTTCATAATTTTAGATTACTACTTTACTAATGTTAGGTCAACTTTGTATTTGTAGCAATTCTGATTAATTTATAAATGGTACATGTAATCCTCTCTAATATATAAAATATAATCTGAAAAATGTTCGATGTAATTAATTTGAACTATCTTTAATTAAAAGAAATGATTGATCAATTTATTCTAAGTAGTTTTTGTTGATATACATTGTAATATTATATCTGTCTTTTCTTGTGTATGTCAATAAAAAATTAGTGAGCAGCTTTCCTTTTTTAGAATAACTTTGCCTAGCAAATGGGTAAAGTAAGAATTTTTAGCGTTATTGTTTTTAATTTGAATGTTGGTGTTTGACGCCACTTTCAGCAATATTTCAGCTATATCATTGCGACCAGTTTTAGTGGTGGAGGAAGCCAGAGTTCCCGGAGAGAACCCAGCAACTGGTAAACTATATCACTTGTGGCTGTGAGTCGAGTACACCCTTTTTTGTAATTTACAAAGCTGGGCGCGAACCCACACCGTGTTGGTGATAAGCTTGTATGAATTATTAGATCCGACCTATATCAGAATGTAATTGGCAACCTAACCTCAAATCAATCTAACCGTTTACCTACAAGGTAAATTTGCTTCACACTCAAATAATTTCAACATATTGTTATTATTCTTTTTTGTCGGGAAAAAGTTCAAAATCAGGAGTTATCAGGATTTTATCTAACAAATTCAGAAAAAAATCAGGAACAGCTAAAATTCAGGAAAAAATAGGAAAATCAGGAGTCGCTTGTCAGACTGATAAGCATTTAGATTTACTCTTGATTCACTTTCACATACATGTATAAAACTTTCCTTCATGCTATGTGTATCAAATGGAATGACAATGTCAATTATGTTCAAAACAAGACACCACTTGCTTAATAACCGCTACAATATCATTGCATCCTTGGTTACGAACATAAAAAAAACTATCCAGGCTCAGTAGAAACTACTACAGGGATACCATGATTTGCACAATTCAGAAATGAAAGCTAGATGAAATTATTGATTTGTGATCATTGCCATGTAGGCCTACATTTAATAATTTAAATACAGGATATTATGTTCATAACAAGAGACAAAATTTTATGGTGTCTGAAGTTCTGAACATGTAGTGCACGTAAATTAGTATTAATTGTCATGGATTGGCAATTAAGCTCAGTCATTTGTTTGTTTGTCAATATAACGAGCAGAATATTTTAGATTTCATTTCATTTTATGATTTGCTTAGAAAATTATTATATATAGTATAACTAATCGTAGATTTTGAATATCAAAATAAGACCACAAAAGACCGAAGCACGCATAAGGTTTTAAACGAGTGGGCGGAACTTGTTCCGTCCACGAGTTTGATCCTTAATGCGTATTCGGTCACGAGTGGTCTTATTTTGATATTCAAAAGCTATGATTAGTTATACTGTTTATTATATAGACTTCCAAAATTTCTTTTATATTATTTTATTTAATTTGTATATTTCATTCCACGCGTATAAATCTACGAGCAATGATAGTGTGTAATCAATATGGCCGCACATTCAAACAAATCAAGTGCTGTCGCTTCGATGAAAAAAATTGGAAATTTAAATGAAGGACGAGTTTCTGAATTTTATTTGAATATGGGCGGATTTGTAAAGTTGTTGTGGAAAAATTCATTGCAATTGCGACTAATGTCAGTCCGATTTATCTGAACCAGGCACGATGTGTTATTATTGTCCGAGTCGTGTGTATTTCATGTGTAACAGAATTCGAACTAACGAATGAATCAATGTCCTCAAATGAAACGTTCTGAAATCTACCCGACTGGGCTTTAGTTTGATATACATTTTCATTTGTATTGCCATTGGAATTTGGAACATTTGTTTGGACATCTAGAATATTAAATTCTGGCATTTCCACATCTTCCAAATTCAAAATCATTTTCTTCAAAAAAAAATTTAGACTACAGCTGCCGTATATGCGTCAAAATGATCAGACATTTTGTTTTGTTTTTTTTTTTATTTTAAGATTGTTCAACGCAGACGATTTTTCATTGAAAAGGGGTGGTGAAAGGAATTAGGGAACTGACAATCTACAATGCACTTTTAACATTTCCGTTGTTTGTTTATATTTAAATCTGTTGTGTTATGTCAGTGAAATGATTCGATTTAGAATAAGCAAGTGTTTGATTTTAATGTATCAATAAAATGATTCAATTAAAATAATTTATAAAAGTACTAACACTTTTTCATTTGTTTAATTGTTTCAGTTTACAATCATGTGTGTATTCACCGTAACACAACAAGGGACATAACCACTACACTTATAGTTGTCTAAAAGTAGTTCTGGCGGGAAAAAACTGATATTTCACATGTGAAATATCGGAATTTATTTCACGGATACATCTCCATAATTCACACCTATCTATATAATAAGTTTTGTTTTGTTTTATGTCAGTCGCATCAAATTATCAAAATAAATTTTACACAGAAACTGGTGACATCACTGTATGCTTTGTGCTGAAAAATGTCGACAAAATCAACATAATGACTGTCATAAAATAGCATAAAAATCACTCTGAATGACACACTTGTACACCCATAGAGAGCAAGTTTTACCCTTTAAATTTGATACATGTACATGTATGTACTCCAAAAACAATTCGCCATTTCAGAAACTAGGGATTGATGGGTACAGTGATTGACATTGGATTTTGGTGTACGAACAATCGATTTTTGACAAATGACATATTTTCGTTTTTAACCAATCTGAACATTTTGGTGTACTCTTGAAAACATTACCCACGATACATTAGATTCTGAAACGGCGAATTCCATCAATAAGCATGGAAATATTTTGAAAGAAAGTATACTAAATCATCTTTATTTTAGGGGCAAGACTCTACAGAACAAGAAAACAGTAATAAAGAACAATCCAATAAGATATCACCCAGAGAAAGAAACAGGCATGCACAAAAAGCTTGGAGGGACAGATTGAAGCAAGATCAGTCACAATATGAAGAGCATAGAAAATATGAAACCCTAAGAGTTAAGGCTTACAGAACCACACTTACAGAAGAGCAGAACAAAAAGTACAATGAGAAAACAAGACTCAAAATGAAAAAATACAGAGAACGTTAAAAACTTCTAGGAGGTGACAACAATGCTAACAAGAAGGTTCCAAAGACAAGAAGAGCCACCGAACGGCAAAGAGAGACATGGAGAAAAAACAAAGCGTTACAGAGAATGGAAATGACTACACAGAAGAGGAGACAAATAAATGAGCGAAGACAACAAAAATATGCTGACAAGAAGAAGGCATCAAAGAAGAAAGCTGATAGCACATCTACACTCAGTATGCGTCAAACAGATGGTTCTCCTAAACCAAGCTGTAGTTATAGTACAGATGTTGCCAAAAGAAAAGCAGTATCAAGAAGTTTTAAAGTCCTCAGTCACTAAATGTCCAGAAAACTTTGCAGATGTGGATTCTTCTTTGATACAGAAAAGTACACCTAAAAAAAAAGCATTAAAACGCAGATGTATTAGTTCCCCATCTGCCAAGAGAAAACTTGATTTGTTAGAAGATTCCTGCTCTACATTTAAAGACACACTGAGAACTTCTTCAACATTAATTACTACCAAAAAATACCTAAATCAAGTTGTGATTACACACTTAATGAAGAGGAATACATCATCTCTAAAGATGATATTGACAGACTGCTTGATCCACCAGATATTATTTTTTCTGGTGGATCTAGGTTTTACTTTCAATTCAAATTTTAAATCTGTTGTTGATGAATATCAAATTTCCATAATTTGAAATTTGAAATTTTTACTCTGTTAAACATGTTAAACAAAGCTTTGAATTATAATCAGAAATTTAACCGTGTTATTTATTGTGAAATTGTATAATTTAGTCTGAGATGGAATTTACAGAAACATACAAGTATACATACTGGTCTGGTGCTCACATTGGACTCAGACTTCTTTTGAACTGAGTGGTAAAGGATTTATACAAAAAAATGGCTTACACATGAGAATATATACTGGTGATAAAACCTTGTAAATGTGATGAATGTGGTAAAGGGTTTATACAGTAAAATGGTTTACAGACACACATAAGAATACATATTCTAATGTAGTTGTTTAATATTCCTGGTTTGTGATTGGACAATGCTGTAATTTTAATGGTATCAATTCCACGGTTGAAATAGCAAAATATATTGTTTTTCAACCGGAAGGATCCGCCATCTTGAAAACGTGAAATCCTACATATCATATTTACAACAATGCTCAAAAATAATTAAAATGCGTCGCCAGTAAACTCAATTTGCGACCATCAAATCTCCAATTGATGCCGTGAAATTTTCAAATACAATACAGTTATCTCCTAAATAGGCCGTCAGCGTCAAATGCATAGTCGGAAATATCTGGGTCAGGCATATTGTTAACAAACAAATGCATTCGGCGTAGGAATATAGCATTCCTTCAGGCCTGTCAACTGCAGATTTGACGGCTCTCGATAGCCAATGAAAATACGCGTTACATTATAATTGCATTAGAATTTATATTTCAATTTTTTTCTAAATGTTCAATTAACTAAAGAATTTTAAAACACGATAAATTTTATATATATTTTAAACCTTCTTTTCATATTTTCAAAGTCAAGTAATTTTATAATTCTTTTTTTGGTTTCTCGTCAATGGAAAAAGATAATATAAATTTAAATATCGTTCTTTAAAATTTAAATTCTCAAGGGAATAACAAGAAAATTACCTCTTATATGCAATAAATCATATCTAGGAATGTCAGCGGTCATATATGTGTGTCAAGGGTATCCATTTTGCATCTGTTTCTATGATTTTTCGAATCGGTTGATTTTGGGACATTGGAGCTTTGTCTAAATTTAGGTTTATACAGTATTCCATTTTATAAAGAGTTCGGTATAGACAGGTCTTGTTTCACTGTATGCAAACAGCAGATATTGAAAGATATTATTTTAAAATAACTTTCAATCAATGATTTTTGAAATTGGAGTGACATTTCACTTATTGGTATAGATTTTTCGGATAATATCACATCTGTTTAGCCAAAATAGATTCTACCTTGTATGTCATGCACGTCCAAGCATGGAATAAAAGAAATTATGTTAGTGTTTGATAAATCCTGCAGCAGCATCTGTTTAGATTTTTTTTTTCTCAAAAAATATTTTCTTTTCGTAATTTTTAAACCATGTGTTTACCAGTAATTAACACGCAAAAACCAACAGGCTCTTTTTGATCGTTTTTTTTGGTCAAATATTTCTTTTTTTATCAAATTGTAAAATCATGCATTCACCAGTAATTAACAGACAAAAAACTAGTAGCCTCTTTTTTTTTATATATCATTTTTTTGTCAATTTATTTTTTTTCTCCAAATTTTTAAACCATGTTTTCACTAGTAATTAAACAAACAAAAACCAGCAGTCTCTTTTTAATCTTTTTTTTTTTGTCAAATAATAATTTTTTTATCAAATTGTAAAATCATGCATTCACCAGTAATTAACAAAAACAAAAACCTAGCATCCTTTGTTTGATCATTTTCAGTCAAATAATCAATTTTTTTTTTAATTGTAAAACCATGAGTTCATCATCATAACTCACCCACATTTAAATAATTTAGTTCACAACAAATTAACTAAAATAACATAACAATAACTACCAGACATTAAAAGCCATACAAATCAATCAATTCCATCATTTATCAATAAAAATCAATAATTCTGTAGGACATAGGGGCTAAATCAAATTTCACTCCACAAAAATATCATCTCACAAACTCAATAATGAAAGCCCCATATGCTACTGATTTATATTAATAAAATACAGTTCTATAGTATTGCTGGTGCAAATCAATTCCTGCTTCCATTTAGTTTACTGTCCATTTTGCAAATACAAATATGCTTTTAAATTTTCTTTTGAGAAAAAAAAGAGGGGCTCAAAAAGGGATATATATTTTTTGTTGTAATTAAAGTATTTTTTAAACTATTCATAACTCTTTAACCTACATATTGATTGATCATTTATTTTCTGATAGTAATATGTATTTTTTACTGTCAAAATATTGCAATAACACAGAAAATTTAGAGCAGGATGCTTTCTGAATGAGTGTTACATTTTCAAGGGGACATAACTCTATATAATATAATGTAAGGGCACATAACTCTGAATAATATAATTTTAGGGGTAGATTACTCTGACAAAATTATACCTGTACTGATCTTCATTGGAAAATGTGTGTTTAATACTACTTTAAACAAGAACAGTAATTCCGGTATACTATATAGATCTATGGTGTTCAACGCCACTTTCAACAATAATTCAGTTATATCGTGGCAGTCAGTTTTATTGGTGGGAGAAAACTGGACTAACCGGCAAAAATCACAGACCTTTTGAGACCAAGAATTGCAACTAAATTATCTTAATAATGTAGATATCTAATATAGTGTCTTAGTGTGATTGATTAATTTGATTTTCTGTGTTTTAATGCCACTTTCAACAATATTTCAGCTATATCATGGCGACCAGTTTTAGTGGTGGAGGAAGCCGGAGTACCCGAAGAGAACCACTGACCATGGGCAAACAACTAGTAAACTTTATCACTTGCGGCTGCGCGTCGAGTGCACCCTTTTTTGTAAATTACAAAGCCGGGCGTGAACCCAAGCTGTATTAGTGATAGGCTTGTATGAGTTGTTAGATCCAGCGACCTAACTCATTGAGCCATCCGGGGCCCCCTGTTTTAGTGAGTACGGTATGTTTCTGAAATAATCTTCATCAGATACAATCAAAGTCAAAAGATTGAAAGCCAAATAATTTAAAAGGAGAGCAAGAAATCCAAAATAACATATAAACATTTACAAGTAATTAAATATTAATTACGAGGGGTATTATATAGATAACATGGTACATGCACCAGTAATATCAAACCTGAAATCATTCCTAGGATTCATCAACATCTCCAAAGCTCAGGCAACNCCCAACTTGAAATCCTCGATCCGCCCCTGACATGGTACATGCACCAGTAATAACAAACCTGAAATCATCCCTACGATTCATCAACATCTCCAAAGCTCAGGCAACATACATGAAATCCTTGAAAACCCTTGGTACTATATTGTCAGTGCTAATAATTATGCTTAACAGTGTATAAATTGACATCATTTCAAAAATTACATCATAGATCAATATCACCACTTTTTATCATAAATAGACTAGTCCATGTTGGTAAATATTATGTCATGACATCACAAATAAAACCAATCAATAACCTTTAATAAGGGTAATCAGGACAGAAATAGACCAATCAATTAAATTCCTATTATTTAATCTCTAGACAATTACAGTGGATTATGGGAAATTATAATGTTTACAACACGTGACAGACATCTCCTAGCCAATACATCTAAAATGTCTGTAGTTTGTGTTTGTACTCAAACCATTTCCATTTCCCCCCCCCTCCCCTTTCCTTACTTCTTTCACATCTTTCAACAAGTCATATTTATTCAAGCTGGAAAACAAATTTCAACATAGCTTTGTTTTCACGAAAGATAACAAATGTGTCATTTCAAAATGATTAATTAAATTTTATGAGGGTGACACTCAGTGGCATATTTAGGGTATGGCAAGTAGGGCACGTGCCCTGGGCACCACTTGAGAGGTTTTAGTGCATAATGTTCCCATATGTGCCCTGGGCACCACTTGAGAGGTTTTAGTGCATAATGTTCCCATATGTGCCCTGGGCACCACTTGAGAGGTTTTAGCACATATTAATGTTCCCATATGGGAACGTCCTAAAAAAGATTTTTTAAATAATTTTCTTGAATTAATTTTACAAAAACCATGTAATACACATAGACATAAATACATGCAGAAATTATTAACAAATAATAAATGTAAAACGCAATTTTAGTGCTTGCCATTGGTGCTATCTTCCGTAGATACACCCCTGGTGACACTGTAAGTACATACTAATCTTCCCAGGCACCCGCAATTATGAAAACAATCTTATAAGTAAATATAGTGGCAAAGTAAATGATACACAGAGACAAAACAGTACAATACAAAGGTTATATATTCTATGTATGTATAAGACACACTACTATTGAAACAAAAGAAGTTGTCTGTATCGGATGTAACAGGTTTCTTTTTCCAAATAAGTACTTGGGTGTACTCCAGTTTCCGTCACCAATAAAACTGGCCGCCACGATATAAATGAAATATTGTTGAAAGTGGCATTAAACACCATAACTCTAATCACATTAATGTTTAGTTGTAAATCTAACCCTTCAATTGATCTGTTTGCATTTTACTACATGTATTTTGAATAATTAATGTGTCTATTCTTTAAAAATTTATTGACAATTTTTAACACTAAATCACATGATTTTAAACAGCTGTTTCTTGTTTTGGTTATTGCAGGTATAATTACAAAAACAAAAAAATTATGCCATTTTGAGAAACATTTTCTAATAATTAGTGAGTGCATACTATTAAACATTATCGAAAAAAAGCAAAAAGTCAGTTAATTATACAATTATTATGCATGACGATTATCTTTTGTTGCCCTTCATTTGTGAACTGAATTACGTGGTTAAAAGTTGTTGGATCTTTCGCAGAATGGATATGAATTGAAATAAATGTACATGTATAAAACACATGTATATCATTAAAACCTGTTTATGTGGTTACATCTATTAAGCAGTCACCTGTATCAAAAGGTCACTTTTTTCTTGTCCTGTCATGGAAATTATCATATGAATTGAACCTCTTTTAAGAGGTCACCTGTCTGTAAAGACCATATTTTCTTCGTCTCAAAGATTACCTCTTAATACAGGTATGAATATATCTTTAAAACCGTTTAAAATGATATACCATTGCATCTTTCAAAATTTAAAATATGATTGTGGCGATTGTCACTGTAGCATTTTCTCTACCAAAGCTGTTATCTAATAGTTCCGATTCTGTGCTAAAAATTATATTAAAGAGATGTACTATAAAACTATACCAACTGGTATCAAAATAAACAATTAGCATGAAGGTGGTACCAGATTTTCTGAAAAGATGTAATCCGCTATATATTTTTGATCTCTTAAAGAGATGGGAGGGGGATGCACAAAATTAACAAATGGCTAAAAAAAATCTTCATCAATGTTTTAAATTGTTCAAACACAGGATGTACAAATGATAACACTAAAATCTATTTTTGCTCGAATGGGATGGGGGGGGGAATTAATCTATGAAAAAGGAGGAATTTGATAGGAACTGCTTTGTGTCAGTGGAAATTCCAGTTATCTAATTTAATGAACTTGTTTGAATAAATTTCTCTTGGAGACAGTAACACAAGATTTAGTTTGTCACCCTTGATCAATATTTAATTAGTCCTTATAATTTTGTTTT
>MJUT01055065.1:15779-32208 GCA_002080005.1 Gigantidas platifrons
TTAGATAGGTTTTTGTTTACTCAGGGTTCAGTTTAGACAGGTTTTTGTTTACTCAGGGTTCAGCTTAGATAGGTTTTTGTTTACTCAGGGTTCAGTTTAGACAGGTTTTTGTTTACTCAGGGTTAAGTTTAGACAGGTTTTTGTTTACTCAGGGTTCAGCTTAAGACAGGTTTTTGTTTACTCAGGGTTCAGCTTAGATAGGTTTTTGTTTACTCAGGGTTCAGCTTAGACAGGTTTTTGTTTACTCAGGGTTCAGCTTAGACAGGTTATTGTTTACTCAGGGTTCAGTTTAGACAGGTTTTTGTTTACTCAGGGTTCAGCTTAGACAGGTTTTTTTTTACTCAGGGTTCGGTTTAGACAGGTTTTTGTTTACTCAGGGTTCAGTTTAGACAGGTTTTTGTTTACTCAGGGTTCGGTTTAGACAGGTTTTTGTTTACTCAGGGTTCGGTTTAGACAGGTTTCTCTGTACATGTACACTTGTGATAAAGAAATGACATAACACTCAAACGAGTTTTATATATATTAATAAGATTCTAAAAAAAATTACACATATATGTAACAAAATATTTGTTCCAGAGTGAAATTTGTTCGGCCAGAACCTATTTCACAGAAAATTTGTTCTGTCGGAACTTTTTAAATGAAAAATTAGTTCCACCTATGTGAAATTTGTTCTGGTATCTATTTCACGACCAACAGTGAAATTTGTTCTGGAATGAACATTACAAAAACAATTATTAGTTTCTTTTGTTAGACCAAGTTTAATTTTTATCTCCAATATTTGATTAATTAGCAGGCAATGGTGTAAGATTCCAAATGGTATTAAAAATAAATACGAATTTATATACAATATTACACATGTATTTAGGTCTTTCGGCTAAATGAAAAGCAAATACTTATAATTAATTTGGTTTATTTAATTTAATAGCAATCAAAAACACATATGCTAAGTACATGTCAAACTTCTCCACCATGATTAACTTTCATTTTCTTATTTTTTATCGTAGTCATAAATGAATGACTTTACAATTGTGTTCAACTCAGAAAATAAACAAGAGTGAGACTTTTAAAACTTACTAATGAACACAATTCATGATTTTCATGGGAATCTATTTCACAGCTATGGAACTTATTTCACCAGGTAAGAAATGAGGGAATTTTTTTTTCACAATTCTGAAATTTATTTCACCAGGTAACTTACAGGAACAAATTTCACATCAGTATAATATAATTTTCCTGTGAAAAATGTTCTACCAGAACTTGTATCACAGGAAATTATTTCTGGGGGAACTTTTTTCACAGGAACTTATTTTGGCTCACATATGGAGCTTCTCAACCATACAATAAATGAAAAAGAAACATGTAGAATGTTCACAATACATATGTCTTTTCCACTGTTGGTGAATGAAACTTTTACATATATTGTCTACTATTACTAACGCAAGAAGTCAAACTTTGCATTTGTTTGCTCGCCCGTTCTTTTATTTAAGGCGTGAACCTCTAGCTCTGTTTTCCCGAAAATCATCTTTACACCAATTTGACGCTTCTTTCCACCGGTTGTGTCGGGCATCTGAACGTGAAGTTCGCCATGATAGCTACAACCTGGATCATAAGTATATCTCGGATTTGCGTACAATGATGTCCAAATTTCTATCTTCATAGCAGTTTGGTCAGACCGTACTGGTACGTATATCTGTTCCCCGAACTCTTCATCTATTCCAACAGCCTGGTGTATCTCCACGTGTTTGTCAAAACGATCCTTGCATAAAACGTCTCCTTCTATGATTGTTTTCTTGTCTTCTGGATCTGTTCCTTCTTTGAATGGTGAATTTGTCTTCACACCATAAGTAGCTTTACAAATTCTTGTTGAAATGATCCTTGGTTCAAAACCAAACAACACGGCCCCTTTCAAAACAGCAAGCCCTGCCTCTTGTGGAATAATTAATGTCTGATTTGGAAAAGCTCTTTCTACGGCGTTACGTAACATTGCCGATTCTGAAAATCCACCCACCATCAGAATTATATTAGTTCCTTCTACTTTTTCGTCATCAAATATTGTTTGAAGATGATCTGTGATGTGCTGACATGGCGATGAAAATAGGTCACGTGCTGAATCTGGTTCCATGCGGAGTTTGTCACCAACCCATGCTACACGTTTAGATGAACGAGACAAAGATTCACGCAAGTCACGCCCTTCGTTTTCATGTTCGTAAGCATCTTTTAGGGAAATCGGGACTTTGAATGTGACCTTTGATGTCTGATCTTGCTTAATACTTCGTTTCTTTATCTCGAATTCTCGAAGTAGATCTAGATGACCAGCCTTGTCGTCGTCACGAAATCTGCAAAGTGCAGGAGACCCAACTAGTTCTTGCAGGAATTCATCAAAGGCTTCATCTACTTTTGTTCCTCCCCAGTCCCCCCCATTCGCCATGTAAAGTTGCTTAATAGAGCCGTCATCCTGAACTTCTTGCACTGTTATATCTACTGTTCCACCTGTTGATTAGAAATAAAATGTCCAGTGATATGGGTTGATCGGTCCAAAAAGATAACAGATATGTTGATATACAAAATAAAACAAACATACACACAAAAGGCTGAGAAGGGTTAAACATAAAACAATCTGAATGGTTGGTTGGTTAGTTTATGGTGTTTAATGCCACCTTCAACAATATTTCAGTTATATCATGGCGATCAGTTTTATTGACAGATTACCCGGAGAAAACCACAGACCTGCAGCAAGTCATTGACAAACTTTATCACACAATGTTGTATTGAGTACACCCCGTCTGAGTGGGATTTGAACTCACAGTTTTAGTGGTGATAGGCGTTATTGCATAGATAGTTGTAAATCTAACTACCATGCGATCAAGATATCCGTAGAAGATAACAGATACGTAAATATACAAAATTTGACAATCGTACACCCAAAAGGCCTAGAAGAGATTTAACGTATAACAATCTGAATGATGAAATACAAGCAATTATATGCTCTAGATATTATTTTCACAGAACCAGATACTCAAAGTAACCTCTGACCCTGGCTCACCTGATTTTCATATTGACTGAAAAAGTCAAAACTTGCATGCTAAGCAAGATAATATTAATTTCAGCTGATACCATCTTAAAGTAAGCCAATTTCTGACATTTAAAGAATTTTCTACTTTTATTAATGGTAGCCATATAGCCATCCTGGATAGAGAGTGGGGCTATCACACTTTATCTTAGAAGTGGACAAACCAAAGATAATCTCAGCCCAATTGAATTGATTTAGAGAGAAGGAGAATTTAAACTGATTATTTTTTTAATCAAATTAACACTAAAATTTGCATAACTAGTATAAATAGGCTGAACAAAAATGTACACAGTAACACCAGTCCTCGAAATGAACATTTTAATTTACTGCTCTCAATGGAATTCTAGCATTTCTTATATATATATACCGGTATATATCTGAATAAAAACTGAAAAATTTACTGGTCCGAACAAAGTTTTACTGGTCTTGGGCCAGAGGACCGGTGCTCATCGTGAGGACTGAACACCGGAATCATATGTATAACAACTCATTGTAATGCAGGTGCAATTAATTTGTAAAATCCTTATAAATATGGCTCAATGTTTTCAATATGATATTTGGTCAAAATCAGCTTAATTTGCATATTTTCGTCAAAATCAGCAAAAATGTCTACTAAATGTTTCAGCAAACTCATAACATTATGTCATGCTACTCATTAAAATGTTAAAAAGTTGGGAAATATGGCTCTGTATGCATCTTTTACCTCCCCCACGTTTTATATATTCTATTTATAGTAACAGCAGCCATGTTGGATGATTTTGCATGATCAAGGAAGCAATTTTGCAAAAGACAATCATAGGATGATTCATCCTAACTTTGGCTGAGTGGTTTTAGAGGAGAATATATTTTTTTTTAAAGTGTACAAGGACGACACTAAGTGATATTAAAAGATTAATGACCCTCTGAGTCAGGTGAGCTAACATAGATGTTAGTAATTAAAGAAATTTGGCACAATACATCATTTTTTTTTTTTTGGAAGAAGAAGACAAAAAGAATCATTATCAAAGCTATCTGGAAGTATTAAAAGGTTTAAGTGGGTGGGTTATAGTGTTCAATGCCACTTTTAACAATATTTCAGTTGTATCGTGGCAGTCAGTTTTATAGGTGGAGGAAATCTGAGTACCTGGAGAAAACCACCGACCTGTTGCAAGTCACTGACAAACTTTTTAATGACATAATTTTGTATTGCGTACTCCCCACCTGAGTGGGATTCAAACTCACAACTTTACTGGTGATAGGCACTGATTCCATAGGTACATATAGTTATAAATCCAACTACCATACGATCATGACGGCCCCTCTTTAATTACCGGTATGTGTTAAGAATACAAAATGAGTTTTTCTTCTAATATGAAACCAAACAAGATTGTCTTTAGTATTCTACATACCTCCAGCATCCAAAATAAGGTACTTTGTTTTAGGAGAGAAGGCATCTAAACAAGATTTGCCTCCAGTAACCATTCTCTCACTTGGAATATGTTTGCAGAAGATGGAAGCAGCTTCCGGTTCTAAGGCAAGCATAAGTTGACTACCAGGAATACCAGCCTGCAATAGAAGTTACATTAAACTGTCAGGCAAAACACTGTCTAGAGTTTGAAGATACCAAAGGGGTAATCAGAATCCGTATATATCAAAGACAACACAATGGCCAAAAGAAAAAGTACAAAAGGACAAACAACGATCTACAAACATACACATAAAGATTGAGTAACACGAACCCCACTAAAAACCGGGGGTGAACTGGAAGGGTAAACAATTCCTGCTCCACTAGTGACATCCGTCGTGTTAATCTAGATTGTAGTTACAAACCCGGTGAAATGTCATGAATGAGGAAAGGAACAGGAAGTGTTTACGACAAGTGGAACATATCCGTGGTCATTTGTGACTCAGATATTCCATGTCATGGACAGTAAAACTTTCGAAGTGATGACTTCAAATTAACCAAGATGTGGTAAAATTGCATCTCCTTTAAAAATAAATAAATAAATAAATAAATTGGACAAATCTTACTTTTTTCATACAACATGATATTTTGCTAACAAAGACTTTTAAAATTATTTGGTTCTCAATTCATAGGGGCGATTGTTGGTATAATAGTATTTATTATATGACTTCAGATAATGTCTTTTCTGATTGGCTGACATCCTTCGTAACGTTCTTTGCTAAAATGTTATATTCAACATGCAAAGAGTCACGAGAATTGAACATATCATTCTAACGCTCCTCCAGACACCAAGCAGGATGTTGTATCCAATTTTTATTTTAAATAATGCATGTACTACAACCACTTAGTTTTAATTAGATTATTAAATACCATGATTTTATCAAGTCACCTGATTTCTACATGCAGTTTCTTCTAACAATAAAACTGACCGTAGCCCAGCGATATTTGGGGGAAATCGTTCAGTTTGTGGTACAAGCATAAAAGTTGGCATGGATACTCCCCTTAGGATACTTGTTTGAAAAAACTCTTTATCCACCTGTTTTTTTTTCAAAATGGTGGCTATTTTCAAGATGGCTGCCAATCCCGATTGAAAAAATGTTTTCTGAGTATAAAAGTTAACTTAGTAGTTCCATTTAAATGTTTTAGTGGTTAAATAAAACATTGTCTTTAACAAAGAAACCAAAGATATAGAATTTAACTTTTTGAAGCCCCCACAATCATTTACCTGAGAAATAGAGTGAGTGTCAGAACACAACCAGGGCACATTGGTGACATCGCAGCTGTGAACCTCAGCATAGGGTTCAGTGTCAGCTAAATATTCATTTTAGGGACTGACCATTTAACTTGAAGGGGGGTGGGGGTTATGGTTTTTTCTAAAAAAAAAATATTCTGATTCCCAATGTTGCTGAAAAAAATATTCTGATTTTGGTGGATGAAAAAAAAAATCTGATTCAGAGTTTTTGTCATATAACCTAATGTTAAATTCTGGGAAAAAAAATCGCGCTTTGTGAGACAAAAAAAAAAATTCTAACTCTCGTAAACCATAACCCCCACCCCTGCAAGTTAAATGGTCGGTCCCTTAGTATAATTTAGTGTCTCAAAATGCTATTTAACAAGCCCAATATACAACAATTACCTGTAATCTTGTTAACTGCAGAACCAGTTAGATTAGTGCACCTGAATTGACAGGATGTGCCGAGATAACGGGGCATTAGTTATCCGGATGGTGTACAGATTGCACAGGACTTAAATGGCACTGGATGAACGATCGGGCTAGGTGTAGAGCAGTTAGTTTATGTTTCAGCCTAGTTGTATCCCATATCTGAATGTGCTTTATTTATAATCTAAGGTGGTATAAGGATAATCCCTCTGCCTTAAATCATTCAAAATATTTATTATAATCTATTGAAATTGTGTAGATAAATATTATCAAGATGTCAGGTGTGACTCCCTTGAAATCTAAATCTCAAACTGATTGGAACAAATGTTGCCTTTTGTCAGACAGAAAAGAAAGGTGAAGATTTAAAATCTCCACTAACTCACTACCCATGTAGCAAGGACAATGAAGGTTACTACATGATTGAAACAAATATTCCCCTCTTTCAAGCCATCAACCAACTTCCAATTATTTTAGATCCCATCAGATTACATGAAGGTGATGGCATTGAAGAAACATTGAGATGGAACAATGCCAAATATCATCAGAATTGACGGTTATTGTTCAATAACACGAAGCTCGAAAGGGCAAGGAAGAGAGCAGCTAGTAATAAGATCTCTTCAGATGATGGACAAAGCAAGGTCAGAACTAGCATGGCAGGTCATGTGTGTTTTTTTATGCGAGAAAGAAAATCCAACATCTGAACTTCAGCCATGACAATGCAGCTTGATAAAAGGTTAAATGAATGTGCCCAAAACCTAAATGATGGAAAGTTTCTGGCTGTACTTAGTGGAGGTGATGTCGTTGCACAGGAGTTGAAGTATCATTATTCTTGTCTAACAGCTCTGTATCACAAGGTGAGGGTTACTTACTGACAATTGGAAATCAGGATGACAGCAAACTGTCTCAAGAAATGGAAGTCTATCTTCTCGTGTTTTCAGAACTCCTCACCTATATAGTGGAGACAAAAACAAGTAGTGACAACACTGTTGTATTCCGCCTTGCAGATCTGGTCAGTCTCTACAAACAGCAACTTGAACAATTAGGAATGTCAACTCTTATAGATTAAAGGAAAAACTGCTTGCAGAAATCCCTGAATTTGAATCTCATAATAAGGGAAGGGATATCCTTCTGGCTTTCAAAAAAGATATTGGTGCAGCCTTGTCACAAGCATCCAACTACTCAGAAGCTATTATCCTTGCAAAAGCTGCCAAGATCTTGCGAGGACACATGATTGACCATAAATCTGCATTTGCTGGAACATATCATGAAGGATATATTGAATATGCCATTCCTTCAACGCTTCTTCAGTTTGTGTGCATGATTGAGCACGGTGCTGATATAAAGTCGCAATTACCATTTGGTGCATCCAAGACTGACCTTGCAATGGCTCAGCTTTAACAATATAATTGCTATGGTAGGTACAGGGAAGGAGCAACAACATACAGGCATTCGAAAGACTGCGAAACCCCAATTGTTGTCTTTATGGGGATGTCTGTCTATGCAAAAACTAGAAAAAGACTTCTTGTAGAAATGCTTCATGAGCATGGTCTTAGCATTCTCATGATTGAGTGCTTGAAGTGTCAGCCTAACTGGGAGATGCAGCCGTAAGTAAATACATGGATGAAGGAGTAGTTTGTACAGCAGTGATGAGGAAAGGATTATTTACCACAGCTGCTATGGACAACATTGACCATAATCCTACTGCAACGACAGCAACCACTTCTTTCCATGGAACAAACATTTCACTCTTCCAGCATCTATCAACTGACAATGAAGGTGAAAAGCATGAGTCAATTCGTATTAAAGACAGCAAGGTAAAAAGAGTCCCGGAACTTCCTGATTCTTTCACCAACATCCATCCTGCTTTCTTTACGAAAAAGAATCCAATTCCATCCAAGGTCAATATACCATTGAACTTAGATACAAATAATATCAAAATTGATTTGACAGTTGAGCATGAATGGCTTGAGAAGGACGGTCAGCCGAATAGAAGCATCTGATGAAGATGAAAATATTACTTGGTCAGCCCATCATGCCTCCAAGAAAAAGAGGTCTGGTATTTGAAGTGAGTACCGGTATTACATCGCTGCTACCTCTTCTTCGTGACCAAGCCCATTTTGTTGCCACAATACGGCATGTCATGGATAAGAACAAAGACACAGTTGCATACCTTAATCCAATACAGACTCCTGTTATTGCTGCTGACCTGCCAATCTACACATTAGCAAAGCAGATACAGTGGCATTGGCCCGAAAAGTATGGTGAAGACAAGTTTGTGATTATGTTTGGAGGTCTCAATATTGAAATGGCGGCATTGAAGTCCATTGGAACCCTCCTTCAAAAAAGTGGATGGACGGAAGCCATTCTTGAGCCAGGAATAGCTTCCTCGGGAACAGCAGAATCCTTTCTTTCTGTGTCAAGTGTCACTAGGACACGGCTAATACACCAGGTTACAGTCAGCACTCTCTACAAACTCCTTAAGGAAGCATACATGCTTTACTGTTCAGAAGCCAATGACCAAACAGAGAACAGAGGCTGTGCTAAATATCAAAACTTGTGTGAAAGACACAAAAGTGAAAGTCCACAATTTCAATTCTGGAATCTAGTGTTGACAATGGAATTAAAAATCTTGTCCCTTGTTCGATCATTTCGAGAAGTAGACTTTACTTTGTACCGTCAATCTTTGTGCGAGTTGATGCCATTCTTTTTTGCCAACAATAATGTGAACTATGCACGATGACTCCCCATTCATCTCAGAGACATGCTGTTACTTGAGGAAGCACATCCTCAGCTGGCTGCAGAATTCCATAGTGGAAAATATTTTTGTTCACAAATTTAATCGTGAATTTTCAGCTTTATGGCCATTGACCAAGGTCATGAGTAAGAAAATGCTGTTATCAAAGGTGACGGTGGAGCAATTGGTGTGACAGAAGAGCCATCTGCACTACAATGATGGATGACAGCTGGTCATGAAGTCAGTTATTTGGTTGCTCAATATGAATCAGCATCTGAGGCCAAGGATGCAAATGAAAATACCAAAAGGCTTTCTTCGATAAAGTACAGAAGCTGTACACTGTAATGAAAGATGTGGGCAATCCGTTTATGGATGAGACTGGAGATCTTTTTACACTAGATACAAAATGTATTGCACATCATAGTGTTGCTGAAATGATCTCTTATCATTATGATAATGGTAAAACTCGATTCAATGAGTTCATGTAAGGATTAGATACAGAGGAGTGTTTATTTTATCAACCAATCAAGAAGAACAAGACAGATTTCTTTTACCAAAAGCCAGACCCAAACGTGGGTGATGCAAAGGTAAAAACCTTTAAGGAAGACTGTTGTCTGTTCTCTACGCTTTTCATATCCTGCCAGTCTAGAGAATGTGTCCTGATGGAATTTTTTCAGCATGAGAATCAGTCTTTTCCCGCTGTACTGAGTGATAATGGTAATCTCCACAGCTGTCAGAAATCACAGCTTGCAACAATTCTGGAGACACACATTACTCCTTCTGATATTGAACCAGAAGCTAGTGTCATCATATTGGATGGATCGGCTTTAATAAATGCATTGCCTCCAAGGACATCGAAGACGTTTGAAGAATATTCAGTTCTAGAGGTAGTCCCAAAAGTTCAAACGTACAATTGTACTTACACTAGAAAAGAGTTTGTGTTTGACGTATACTGGTCTTCTAGTTTAAAAGGATGAGGCATGATCAAAGCGAGGAATAGGCTCTAGACACAGAGTGACTGACAAAGGAAAAATTCCACAAAATTGGCGTAGTTTCTTGAGAGACAACAGCAAGAAGACTGACCTATTCAACTTTCTGGCAGATAAAATTGTAAAGATGTGTTCTAATAATACAGTTATAGTCACTCAAGAAGAGGGTGTTGTCTGCAATCAGCTAATAAGTCTTGAAGGACTTACTCACTACAATCACGAGAAAGCAGACACACAAATCTTCTTGCATTCAAAACACGCTGCAGCAGATGGCAACACAACTTTTTTAATTAAAGCCAGCAGCACAGATGTTCTTGTCATTGCAGTCAGTGTTCTGCCAATTCTGCAGGACATTGGAGTAGAAAAACTGTGGATCGCCTTTGGTCAAGGACCAAACTTGAAGTGGATTCCCATACATGATATAAGTCCTTCAATTGGCTCTGAAAAGTCAAAGGGCCTTCTATTTTTTCACGCTTTTACTGGCTGTGATGTTGTATCTGCATTCCGTGGTAAAGGGAAAAATAGTGCATGACAAACATGGAATGTATGCCCTGAGGCATCTACTGTTTTTAGAAAATGCAGTCAATACCCACCAGTAATTGGCGAAGACGATCAAAGCATTCTTGAGAAGTTTGTAGTCACTATGTATGACAGGTCTAGTGCCATTAGTAGTATTGATGCAGCAAGACTGGAACTGTTTGCCCGAAAACAGAGGTCATATGACTCAATCCCCCCAACACAAGCAGCCCTTATTCAACATATAAAGCGTGCTGTTTCACTAATCTCCTGGGCTACCGCCATGATGTAATTAAAATATTATTGAAAGTGTCATGCTTTAAACGTCAATAATATTAGTTATATAGGCTTTAGACAGGTAATACGGGCTCATATAACCTGTCTGAGTTTTATATTTCCTGAGCCGAAGGCGAGGGAAATATACAACACAGACAGGTTAAATGAGCCTGTATTACCTGTCTAAAGCCTACATATAACGAATTTGTGATACTCCAATACCATGGGTCCATATTACCTGTGTAAAGCCTACATAAAGAACATGACTACTATACAGGTATTGTCTCATGAACATTTAACCCCAGATATGACTTTGCTTTAAAGAAGAAATTAATTCTGCAACATATTTAATAAACAACTTAACAATTTTTACAGAAAAATAACAAATGATTTAGAATTGCCTCAATATCGGCGTCAGAGTGACAGGCGAACCTGATGGTCGCAATCTTGATTACGTATGATTTCAAAATGAGTTATCTTTCTTGGCACATGCTTTCATATTACCGGCTAGAGCCGTATAATATGGATTAGCAAAATCGACTAAATAACCAATCGGATCACTTAGATTTTCTATTGCAGTATGACAACACTAGTTGTAAATATACTTGAATAAAAAAATATACAGAAATTTGGTGCAATTAAATTCTCAGTGTGTATATAAATATTCAGGAGTGAGTGAGTGAGTAAGTAATTGTTGTTTAATGCCAATTCAGCAATTTTCCAGCTATATCACAGCGAGAACAAGTTGATTTTCAATGAGATGATGATGAGGTCCGCTTTGTTCTAGACCAAGACGTTCACTGAAACAACAGTCCGCAGATAGATATGTCGTTCCACTCGGACACATTATTCTGATTCCAAGCCAAACAGTCTTTGTTCTTTCTCCTTAATGCTGCGTGCTTAGCAGAGAAGCAACAAATACCAATTTTATAGTCTTTGGTTTGACCTGACTGGGCTCGAACCCACAATCTACCGCACTCGAGGCGGGCACTCTAACCATTATGCCACCGATGTGGCATACATATTCATACCTCAACTGCTGCCTCCCTCATAAACTGCTTAGCAGCATCACTCCAGATTGCAGGCACTGTCAAAACCCAGTTTATATCACAGGACTTTATCACATCTTGTCCTAATTTCTTGTGAACCTGCTTCATTAAATGCTCCCTCAAGAACTTGATACACTCAGATATAACTAGCATTGCAGGCAGATGTTTTCCTTGGTCATCTTCTAAAGTTAAATCACGTGGTATCTCCTACAAATATAATTTTGGTAATTTTGATTGATTGATTGATTGATTGGTGTTTAATGCCAACATTAGTAGTATTTCAGCTATCATGGCGCTACGCAGAATTGTCATGTGGAATCTCCTACAAATATCAATTTAAGTAAATTCGACTGATTGATTGATTGATTGATTGATTGATTGGTGCCTAACACCAACCTTAGTAGTATTTCAGCTATATTGTGGGGTGATATGCAAATTTGAAATAAAAACTATATTATTCTAATCAAAACTGTATGAATGTGCTCTGTATAGTGGGATAATTATTAAAATTACATAGAGTTAAAGCGGGCTGGGTGAGTTTTGTATGAACAATTGAAAAAAAAAACCCAAAAAAACCAGTAGTAACGGTTAATATAAAAAATATGTGCTTGCTTCGGATTCATTTGTTTAAATAAGTTAATTCGTAAGAACCATGGTAAATATAATGCAGGATGATTAATTGAGTATAAAAAAACATCAAAGAAAAAAATTGTCATTTATGTTGCAATAAAATTTTGTTGAATTAAATTCCAAATACAAATGTAGGCATGGTTTATATTATGTTGTATCATTGCTTAGACTCCATTCAGTTTTGACAGCTTTAGAACTAAAACATACCTACAGTTTTTTTGGGCCGTCGTGGTCATGATCGTATGGTAGTTGGATTTACAACTACCTATGCAATCAGTACCTATCACCACTAACTTCGTGAGTTCGAATCCCACACAGGTGATACAACATTATGTGATAAAGTTTGTAGGAAAAACTTATAAAAAGTCAGTGTTTTTCTCTGGAAACTGAAAACTCCACGTGCACCAATAAAACTGATCGCCAAGATATAACCGAAACATTGTTGAAAGTGGTGTTAAACACTAGAAGCCCAACCCTCAACAAATCAAAGGTTTTGACAGCTTTAGAACTAAAGCAAACACCTGTAATGATATCATAGAGATTATTATTATTCTTTAATATTTACTCGACATCTGTACAGTTGCATCTTGAATCTGCGGAAGTAATACCAGTTTCTATGGTCCTCCTCTTCTGCCAGCTGTATGTATTTGTCTTCAGCCTCGATTCCGAAGGAATGAAACTCTTTCGATGGATTAAACAGAACGCACGTGGGAGTTTTCATGGATAATCCAGCATTGGATCCAGTGGTCCAGGTGAATCCTTGTATTCTAGTGGGATCTTGTTTGAAATCTGATTTGGTTTGAAAGGCATAGCCAGAAAATGTGGTGCCAAAATCAATTGCTGCTACAAGTAATGGATCTGATACTACCTCAGCACAAGCCATGGTTGATTAGTAAAGTCTAAATCCCAAATGATTACACTTCCACTGAAAATATATAGATTTCAGAATTAATATCAATCTTAAGAAAATGTGTACCTGGTGATTTATTGTTCTAGTATGTGGGTTTCCTTACAACCGTACTACACTGTCATCATTTGTTGCTGTCATGCAACCAAATTAATATTAAATGTGTCTGGGTTTTTTTTCTCAATTTTTGTTCTCTGGCGATATATACTAACATCTGCATATAACAACATCCAGTTTGGGCTCATTTCATGTAACCTTTCATTCACCTTTGATCGTCCAATCATATGCAAGACAGTTAAACTCATTGACCAATGGGATAACATATCTTGGTGTGAACTCTGTTTTAATACAGTACAGCTGACAGCATACACTGATAAATGCTGAGCATTTAAAAGGCTCAGCATCCAATGCTGAGGTTTTATTGGGGGTCGTAAATCATGGGCTGATTATCAGTTTTATTACCCTCACCTGTACAGGTGGTCAGCAATTCAATAAACAATATGATCATAATAATTTCCAGGTAGATGTACCTGATTCTATAGGTAAAAGTTACCTGAGCATGTATGTGTGATTTGTTATACTTGTGTCTTTTTATTTAGTGGAAATATTTACATAATACATTTTCTATTTTATGATGTAGTAATATTTTGATAATTGTAAAATTGAATTAAATTTTCTTTGTTTCTCTATTGATTTGTTTTGTTAAAATTTCAATTATTATCTGTATTTTAAAATTGAAAAGTAAATTATTTGAAAATATTTAATTATGCAATAGATGTGTATCTATTCTTTTTTTAACCATTTAATTAGTTGTCTTTATTTTTGCTGTAAAGCTTCATAATTTCTAGTTTGTTTGTCTTATCAATGTTTTAAATCTTGAAAGTAAACTCAACTAAACTGTGGATATTAAAAGAATTAAACTTGGTGCACAATCAGAGAATAATATACTTTAATTACATATCACTGGCAATAAAAACTGATCAAATGTAATTAGCAGTTAACCTATTCTCACTAGCTGGCTGTCTTTGATTTCCTTTTTTCTCCCCTTTTTTGTACTAACAAAAACAACAAATTATTTTTTTTTAAAGTTTAATTCAAAATTCATGAATATTTATGAAAAAGAAATTTATAGTAATTTTAATTTTAACCATCGAACATTTCACATTTTATAAAAAAAAATATATGTATTTAATTTAGGAATCTAGTTGAATATGTGTGTGTGTTTTTCTTTGTATTTTTCATTAGCCTAGACAGTATGTCTCTTTAAGGTAATTTTATTGCATGAGAGTGAATAAGTGGCAAGTTACAAGTGTCCATAAATCCTTCATTGATTGAGATTTTCTATGTTTACCATATATGTGTGTTAATATACAAAAAAATACTTAATTTGTCATTTTTTATATTGAAAATAATGTATTTATAGTCAACTGGCATATATTTTTTTTTTAAATGTTTAGAATGCATGTTTAACAAAATAAGAATAAAAATGTGAAATTTTTTTTTCAAGAAATGTCCTGAATAACAAAATTAAAAACCCTGACATGTCACAAATTAAATAAACTTTGAAAAGAAAAGAAATTAATGTTACCTTGGATAAAATGCAAAATAATTTCAAAAAGATTGTTATTATAGTAACAAGTATATTTTTGAAATTTGATTACATTTATTTTATCAAATTGATAAAGCAAATTAAATACATTATTCCTCTGCAAAAACAGATAAAATTAATTACAAAATATTTTTTTAAATACATGTATCACTAAAAGAACAACTATATAGTACATTTTTGTCAAACTTAAAAAACAAACAATTTAAATAAAAAAAAAACATCTTAAATACATGTACATACATGCACATGACATAGAAAGGAAATCCTTAAAATGTTAAATCTAATCTTAATTAATTAATCTATTGAATAAAATAGCATCACAAATAATCTTGTTCTTCCCACATTTTCAGTTAAAAATCCTTATATTTCCAACACAAAATTATGATTTCATTTCAATTATTTTTTTTTAATTGTTAGCTCATGCTTATCATAAAATATTAAATTTTGAAAATATTCTTTTATTGACAAATTTTCTACACATCAAAATCACTGAAATCCAAATATGCCCATATTTCCTGTTATGCAACACAAACAAGTGTATGCATGTACCTGTAGATCACCTGTGACTAACCTGTGAAATCAACAAGACACTACTGACCAGGTATTTTATGGCCCTGTTTATTACCTTGGGGTTAATTAGCAGACCATCAGCAAAAATGCTGAGCCTGGCTCAGCATCCAGATTATGCTCAGCATTTATCAGTGTATGCTGTCAGCTGTACTGTACCTGAAGATTTAGTAGCCTCATTGCTGATTGGTTGGTTTAAATTATGAACCCTGACATGACCTCATACTGGTTGTCGTTAGATGATTGTGTATTACCATAAATAATAATAAATAGAGATACAACTATTTAATTTTAATTTGATTGCTACACATATGTTGCTACTTGCTTGTGGCCAATATCCTTCAAGAATAATATGATTCCTACATTAAACTTGTAATTTGTTCTGCTGTTCAGGATATGCATTTTATTTAGATTGTATAAAAAATTGTGTTTTAATGCACAATTCTATATTTTGACTATATTTTTACTGTGTGTTGTACTGTATGCAAATCTGATTAAAATCAGATCTCTAACTTGTGCCTCACCCTTTTTACTGAAAAGATCAGTGTGATTAAAATCAGATCTTTTACTTGCCCCACCATTTTTACTGAAAAGATCAGTGTGATTAAAATCAGATCCTGTGCCTCACCCTAGCTTTCTGCTGAAAAGATCAGTGTGATTAAAATCAGATCATCATCCTGTGCCTCACCCTTTCTACTGAAAAGATCAGTGTGATTAAAATCAGATCTCTAACTTGTGCCCCACCCTTTTTACTGAAAAGATCAGTGTGATTAAAATCAGATCTCTAACTTGCGCCCCACCCTTTTTACTGAAAAGATCAGTGTGATTAAAATCAGATCTCTTACTTGTACCCCCCTTTTTTACTGAAAAGATCAGTGTAATTAAAATCAGATATCTTACTGCTTACTGGTACCCCTATTTTATCTGAGGAGACCAGTGTGATTAAAAGCAGATCATATATATATATATATATATATA
>MJUT01055065.1:51191-86500 GCA_002080005.1 Gigantidas platifrons
CACTTACAAACATTAAACTTACCAATATACTTGACGCACACAAACACTTACAAACATTAAACTTACCAATATACTTGACGCACACAACCACTTACAAACATTAAACTTACCAATATACTTGACGCACACAACCACTTACAAACATTAAACTTACCAATATACTTGACGCACACAACCACTTACAAACATTAAACTTACCAATATACTTGACGCACACAACCACTTAAGTTTTGTGAAAATGTAATTAATACAACGTGAGTAACGACAACAGTAAGTAGAAAATGAATATGATTGACGACAGTTGTCTGCTTTAACATCAGTTGATAATATAACACAATAAAGTAACATTATTGGTACACATTTAATTCCTAACACATAGTAAAATTGAATGAATATTACATTTACATAGTCTAATCGCTTGCGTTTCAAAACCCGTGTAGCTCCTGAGTAAAAAAGTCCTATTCTGGCGTTAAATTCGCTACTAGAGATTGTCTTGATTATGCAATTTTGGAATCCCAGGCATAGTGATTATGTGCGAGACTAGGACTTACATTACACAAAGATAGCACAATTTTGTCAAACATAAGGTCACCCATATAACTGTATACGTAGACAGTATCTGATATTTTACAAAGTAAAATCAACAATAACAAAAAATAATATACAAAGCACATGAATCTGCGAAGTTTGTCGCAACCAGTCTAGGTGGTTTCTTACTTGTTTGTTTATAGAGAAAAAGTAAGCGCGCATTGAGAAAACTTTGACCAAAGTGGGATAACTCTAGAAGAAAAAATAATAGGTCCAGAGTTGGATATTACTTGATCTCAATCAGTCTAAATGGTTTCTTACTTGGTTGTTAGACAAAAAGAGCAAGCGCGCAATGAGAAAACTTGGCCAAGAGCGGGATAACTCTAAAAGAAAACAAAATCAGCCCAAAGTTTGATATACAAAATGTAAGGAGATATGGAAACGTTAACTTGTTACCTTGTTATAAATGTACGAAAAAAAAAATTATCCATTATTTTTAAAGTTTCCAGCCAAATTTTAGATTATTTGTGTCATATGAATTTCATGTATAGAGTACACGATGAACAGTGGGGAAATGGATCAAATTTGATATTTGATTCCCAAGAGCAAAATCAGTGGAAAAACAATATACAACATCACCAACAAAGTATAATATAAAGCTATTCAATGTAATTATGAGACACACAATGTCACGCATTAACTGAAGACTGTCAACATAACAACACAGTGGTTAACTGTTCTTTTATTACTATGTTTTATTTGAGGTTAGAATTAATGATATCTCGGTTGGAACTGCATCATAGGCATCATTTGAGGATTATACATTCCACCAACGTTGGGTTGGTTCATCTGGGGTCCTGGCTATGGTGGCATCATGTTTGGAGGGAAGTTAAATATTGGCGAACTTGTAAGTGGTGAACGAATATGGAAGCCAGGTGGCATAGCCGAAGGGCATTGATCAATTGGCATCGCTTGGTGGGAAGCAGAGTACGGTTTTGGCGGAATGTTTTGAACAATTTTATGTAGCTGAGCCTCGTTGATGACAGTGTGTTTTTCTTCATTGTTGTCAGTAATATAAATTTTCCCATCCCAAACAGAAGTTTGCTTGATTTTGCCTTGGCAAACTGCTTCACGAGCTAAACCCCCTGATCTTGGTTAAGTCTTGACTTATACCGATTCCTTTAAGTTCGTTTTTATCCTTGATATTTTTTGTGGATTTCAAAAGTTCGGTTCATTTATTCGAAGCCTACTTCAGATATAATCAAAAATAAATTATTTGATAAGGTAGCCACACCTATTCTTTGTATTGTAGTAAAGTTTGGGACATGGACTCAATCTAATTAAATATAATCTTGAATTGCCCCCTCCCCCACACTTTTTTTTCTGATATGTCGCGCATTATCATCAGATAAGGGGGAGCAATTCAAGATCTAATATTCTATTATTGTCTACTCCTGAGGGAACAGCTCTCCTATCGTGTTGTCTGGTGCATTATAGTGCCTGAGCCAACGGCAAGGGCACTATACCTCACCAGAAAACACTATTGAGGAAAACTGTTCCCGAGGGAGAAGACAATAATATATTTAGTACATAACATCCCATTCTAGACATAAAGGAAAACACAATGCAATTCAACATAATAATAATGTAACATTATATTTGCATTGCCAATCCTGGCCATGTTGACAGCAGACTATGTACAGCGCGAGTCTATTTTAAGGGAAATAAATCTTGACAAAAATATATAAAAATTATGCGGGAAATCTATGCCACAGGTATAGTCCCCGCGGAAAACGTTTGAAACTGGTATAGTTCCCGTCGCTAGATATAGTCTCCCGTTGTCAAGTGTACTGTTCAATGATAGTACACACTGATTATCCAATCAAAATACAGCATTTTCGTATGCTATGTACTAATTTTAATTGGATTAGGTATTGACTCATGTTTTAAGAATTTGAAATTTGGGGTCCGCTTATAATCCGACGCCACGACGGTCTGTTAGTCCGATAATTCCGAACAAATCTTTCAACAACAAACCTTTGATAGTTGTTGAATTTTAGAGTCTCTGGTCATGGATGTTTGATTCAATGTAACCATTGGCCTATATATGAATGTATCTTGTGCTAATAAAGATTAGAGTCAGTAGAGATAATAATTTGAGATCAACCAGGCTGTGCTTGCAGATGGAATTTAATATATTGTCATCCGCACTCGCTGATTCCAATGTCTTCTTAGTTTAATTAAGTATCCATAAAACTAGTTTAACTTCGCCACTTTTTATTGAAGTGCCTGTACCAAGTCAGGAAAGTGCACGGTCATATATTAGGTGCATTGATTTTAAATCTGTTTCTACGAATTTCAGATATATGTAAAGTTGATATATTAGGTGTAAGTAATATGTATCCAGTAAATCAGTCAATGAAGCAAAACTTATAAATTACTAGATAATTTTCTTTTCTACAGGTATTTTACCATTTAATATACATTTTGTATTAATATATTAGAATAAATTATTCAAAATCAAAGATAGATATAACTCTGTCAGTTCTCCTCAGCTGAGATATCATTGTTTATTTGTTAATACACTCTTTATGTCATTGTATTTGGTTATCGTTTGTTTATTGACTTGTTTATTTTTTTTTAATTGTTCATTGATTGATGATAGATCATTGTTTGGTCTTTAATTCAATAAAAATCACTTACTTACTTACTTACTTACTTACTTACTTACTTACTATTATATATTTTGGAACTGTTCTGACGGTGTGGTATTTTTTTTTTTTATTATATTCCAACGTATATGTCTGTTGACAGGCTCTATGAGAGGGGGTCAGCTGGTACATTGGTCCGGAGCCCGGAGAACCAAGAAGGGGCCCATGAATATCGAAAGGGACCCATAGCTTTAGCCATAGACGTTTTATTTTGCTTTTTTCATTTTGTTTGGATATTCAACTATTTTTAGTTTACTTCGAAAAATAATTATATATTCTGAATTATGTTTGTCACTGCTTTGTATAGTATAATTATGTTATCTGGACATTCTGCTGCACAGGAAATAAAGCATTTATGAAAAGCTACAAGTTATTTTATTGGACCTCAATTCGTCAATTCGGAGAGAATTAAGTCTCATACTACCCCGGAGTCCGAAAGCAGTCTTGTTCCGCCTTGCACAATTTCTGGTCTGTTGATGGGATTAAAACTGGGTATATTTTAATTTAACATAAAAAATTTACCCAATCCATATTTTATGGTTTTCACTTATTGTCTTCAATTTGTTTCCATTAGCAACCACAGGCATTTGACCGATGGACCTTAATTTCCCCGTGTTTGCCACGGGGGTACGTATTTTCAGGGCTACTATGCAGGGCCTCTATTTAATTGTGGGTCCTGGGTCCACACGAATACTAGAAAAATACTCAAGGTAAGAAACAAAATCACTGAAAATGGCGGCGTACTGCTAAATTTCTTATTATTGTCGATTTCCCTGATTTCTGAAAAATAAACGGATGGAATGCACTAACCTTGTGGACCCCAATCAGCTGTTGTGCCACTGGTTTACTCTCATATTCGTACTATTTTGCATATATACCCCGGACTATCTGTTCCCAAGACAGATTGTAAACGAACACGGAGGTCGACCACTTATTTTCTATTACGCGGCACGCGATTGGTCAAGGGAAATTTCCGGAAAAGAATTGACCAATCGCGTGCCGCGTAACAGAAAATAAGTCGACCTCCGGGTTTGTTTTACAATTTTGTTTCTTACCTTGAGTATTTTTCTAGTATTCGTGTGGACCCAGGACCCACAATTAAATAGAAGCCCTACATCGTTACTATCCCTGAAAATACGTACACGCGTGGCAAACACGGGGAAATTAAGGTCCATCGGTCAAATGCCTGTGTGTATTTTTTCTAGTATTCGTGTGGACCCAGGACCCACAATTAAATAGACTGAGGCCCTACATCGTTACTAGCCCTGAAAATACGTACCCCCGTGGCAAACACGGGGAAATTAAGGTCCATCGGTCAAATGCCTGTGTGTATTTTTTCTAGTATTCGTGTGGACCCAGGACCAACAATTAAATAGAGGTCCTACATCGTTACTAGCCCTGAAAATACGTACCCCCGTGGCAAACACGGGGAAATTAAGGTCCATCGGTCAAATGCCTGTGTTAGCAACACCGCATACTATTTTCAGCAAATGGAGTTGTCATAATGGATGCTGCCGTGTGGTCTATGGCACCCGGAACATAAGACTAAGCGATTGGTGCTGCAGTGTATCAATTGTGCGAGTTAAAATCTCATGGAAGGAGACCAACAATTTTCAGTTCAAAAATCTTATTTTACACTCATTTTTGGGTTAAATAAGTACTGAGCTTATCTCAGGAGGGTTTGATTAACATGAACACCCCTATCACGGTATCTTTATGCAAATAAATTTTAAGACAAAAAAATAATATTTAGATACAAGTACGTAAGACACCTAGCATTTCCACAACATAAATAATAGTGTGTTTCAACTGAATACACATACCTGAGTGGCCTTTAATTTTAATTTTAATGCATTGTATTTCTTCACAAGTATGTACACAAATTAAACGTGACAGTGAATTTCTTTGCATAAATTTTGAATAGTCAGAATGCTGACCGATAAATTAAAAGATGACCAGGGCATGTGCCTGACCCATCACCACCGATATTCAGGGTTAAGTCAAGCGTTACACAGGTACAAACAAATGCAAATATTATTGTATACAGACTGATGAATTTAAAATGACAGGTGAAAACGATGTAAAATCACTAAATTGAAGAATAAAGTATAATAAAAATGGTGGAAGAATTGAATACAGAGGACTATGTTACTATTGGGATTTATTTTGTCGTTGTTCTTGCAGTTGGGCTATGGGTAAGTAATTCTTATATGTGTTGATATCATGTATAGTTCTTTGTTTGCATTCCATATTCTGTGTTTGCATATAAAATAAAACGTACGTTGAGTAAAGTTTTATGGGTTAAAAAGTTGTTATTAAATGTATTATTTTCCGTGTCTTGTCCAAAAATTAAAATGATAGTTTCCATTTTTATTGCAATCATGTTTCACTTTCCAGACTTATGCATTATCACAGTCTAGGAACCTGTACGCCTGAAATCTCTTATTGACGTACTCTTCTGTAAACTGCATTACGGTTTCGGTGGAAATCGACTGTCCATGCTTTCAAGGCAGGCAAGTTTTTCAGAATTTATTATCGACAGATACAATGTATCTGTGTAAAAAAGTTACAGAATGTATATGATTCATGATTTCTTTGGATAAAATAACGCAACAAATTCAGAATGGAGTATCAAACGTTTGTTTTTACTACCAGAAAAGGTAAAAATTCCATTTTTTATGCCTAAATGGCTTCCAATTTAGACTGTATTTGCATGGATAGTTTTGAATGTGAGAAGCATTCTTTTTACAAATAAGCGATAAAGAAAACATAATTGTTCTTACTAAAAAAATGCATTGAAAAAATGAATGTGCTGTCAGCTGTTTGCTGTAGATGTGTATGTCTGTTTGACGTCGCGTTTGAAAACTGTCTGTACCCTGATTGACGTGCTAAATTTGTATTTTAAAATGTCTATTTATTTAGCAATGCTGAGGTACATTGTATTCATATCTGTAATTTTGCATAAACTGTGTTCATATCTATTGACATTACCAACACAAGTATCGGGAATATTATTCAAGGATAAAGGGTCAAACGGGACAATTTTATTTTATCCTTGTTCAAAAGAACCTGTTAAAATGGTAAATATAACGCTATACGGCTAATACATTAAAAAAGCAAAGATGCAGTCCTTGCATTAATCAATCATACGCATTCTGTCAAGTTTTTGGAATACAGGTTATTAGAATTTAATGAAAACATAGAAAAAAACTTACCTGCCGTGAAAGTGTAAGATGTCGAATTCCACCGAAACCGTAATGCAGTTTACAGAAGATCACGTCAATAAGAGATTTCAGGCGTACAGGTTCCTAGACTGTGATTATGCTATTTAAAGAAGATAAGCTTTTCTTTTATTTCTCTGTGATTAAAATGCATATATTGTTTTGTAATAAATATTGTTTTGCAAGTTAAGCAAACTTTGAACTTTAGGCCATTTACATATTCAACTGTTCTTCAGTTGAGATAAAATAGACTGTGAATTAATGATGGGTGTACATAGTCGTAAAAGTATTAAGGAATTTTTAATCCCAAGTGGTAGTGCTCCGTAGTCACCGGAGGTTCATAACTGTACAGAACAGAACAGATGGGGCTGATAGTGAAATGCTCGTTGTTTCTTTAATCCCAAGTGAGCCAATGGTCCAACTATTAACTGGTGATGTACCTTGTTTCATGCCACTCAATACTTCCTTACTATCTCACCGGTCAGCTTTTTCCAATGGAGCACGTTAGGATAAATTAAAAGATGAAATTTATCCATTGAGCATGCAGGGTAAGTGATTAATTATCATAAGCTTTAGTAAGATCCAGCATCTTTTTGTTTTTGACAACAATGGAAAAACCTACATAGATTCTCATTCAGTTGCCCGTGGGTTACGATAGTTCTCCACTCACGAGAGTTACATTTAAAATTCTAACCACAAGCCGTCAGGCGAGGCATTACAAATTTAAATTTAACCCTCGAGAGTGGAGAAATATCGTAACCCACATGGGCAACTGAAGGAAAATTTGTTTCTCCCATTATTCAACACGACCTTTATTTCAAAATTTGAAATTAATGCGGGGAAAGGCACGAGATATTTTAATCCTCTAGAGGATTACATATTTTTCCACCACTGGTTCAGCGGGGTTAAAGCGCCGTAATAATGGGAGAAATTATGTTTCATTTCTTATATATAATAGAACACGGTTATAAACAACATTATATTTGTGTACAGATCTCAACAGATATGATAAAACTAATAAACAGTCAATACCTGATTGGAAATCAAGTCCCACAATTTTAAGGTGATACAGCCCTATTCGGTGTAGAGCTGACGAATTAGTAAAATGGGATCTTCTAGTCTTTTATTAACACAATTTGAACAAGTTTACAGTGATTTGCAATACATGTAATCTTAATGGTTCATATCAAAGATTGGTATGTTGGCTTTAAAGTTGGCGTTAAACATTAACCAATCAATCACAAATGTTTTTATTTCATTTTAGTCTACATTCAGACCAAACAGAGGAAATGCAACTGGTTACTTTCTGGCGGGAAAAACGATGCACTGGATTCCGGTTAGTAAATTCTAACACAAGTAGAATTAAATATTCGAAAATAAATATTGTGATCTATAATTTATAACCTTGGTAAATGTTTATGCATTTATATCTAGAAAAAATCATTGAATGGTTAAATATATAGAATATTACAAGTAAATGTGCATATAAAGTCGATCACAATATAAAAGATAACGTCTTATTTAAAGATAACGAAAGTTTTATACATTTGCCTTCTACTTTACCAAACAAATACAGATAATCATACTAGAAACAATGATAGTCTCCATAAATAGACCAAAGGTCACTTTCTTTTGAATCTACGACGACAGATTGATTACATGGGCAGGGCCTGATCCCCTGGATCCGCCCCTGATGGGTTTGTTAATCCACAATATTACTTCATCACAATATACCACACATGTAATTGTATTTTGGTATTAGTGGTAATAATACTACTCTAAATATCAAAAGCTAAGTCTTCACTCTACTTATTTCTTCTCCTTTCAACTCGAATTGCCAAACTATAATGTTTAAATGGTGCACTCCCAGACCCATATTGTGATGATTTGCATACATGTAGGCATGTAGTTGAATTTTCTAACCCCCCCCCCCCCCGAAAATCTTATCTCATATACATACATTAGCCTTGAGAGATCACGTTCACTTTTCCCTGTGTATTACACATGTTATTGGGGGTGGCAGTATAGTATTTGGAATAACATATAAATACACAATCAATTCCGATCACCACCAAGGCTTGGAGTTTGACCTCTCCACTCATAGCATGACCTGCTCACTACTCGAACTCGATACGACTTAAGGCGATAAAGTTTGTGACTTCCGGCAGATCTGTTGTTTTCAATGGGTACATCCCCATCAATAAAACTGATGACCCAATCATAGCTTACAGAACTTATATGTTGTGGTGTTTAATGCCCACTAGTGTTATTGTTGTGGTGTTTAATGCCCACTAGTGTTATTGTTGTGGTGTTTAATGCCCACTAGTGTTATTGTTGTGGTGTTTAATGCCCACTAGTGTTATTGTTGTGGTGTTTAATGCCCACTAGTGTTATTGTTGTGGTGTTTAATGCCCACTAGTGTTATTGTTGTGGTGTTTAATGCCCACTAGTGTTATTGTTGTGGTGTTTAATGCCCACTATTGTTATTGTTGTGGTGTTTAATGCCCACTAGTGTTATTGTTGTGGTGTTTAATGCCCACTAGTGTTATTGTTGTGGTGTTTAATGCCCACTAGTGTTATTGGACTCAACCCAGTCCCGGATTTACCATTGTGCTTAAGCACAGGGCCCCGTTCCTGCCATTCCAGACATAATGATCGAGTTGATAGTCTATGGGAGTGTGCCACAAAGCAGACAGTCATACCTCACATACCTCTTTCAGGGCCCAAGTAAGGGACCTCGTAACTAAACTAGCACATGACCCCATTTGTCCTAAATCCGGCACTGACTCAACCAATTTAATTTCTGATCATCCAGATAATAATATAATCTAAATCTCGTAATCCAGAATTTCAATAAGTCGTTCCTTTGTATATCTTTAAGTCAATTTTTTTCCGCTTACAACAAGCATTAGAGAATACTGAAGGGACAATCAAGAATAAATAATTCAGAGACACAGGCAACCACGGGTACCTGCCACGAACCCCCGGGATAAACACAGGGTTTCGTGGCAGGTAAGCTAGCTTTCATCTTAATTTACCCCGATAAAGCGAATATACGAATATTTCGAAGTAAATTCATTGGTTCGTTCGATTTCTCACGACTATGTTCTAATCATGAATATTTCTTTAAACACTATCAATAAAAAATAGAGGGAAATATTTGTTGAAAATAACTTTGTTTTTGATTGTGGCTCCTATTTTCTGTTATATATTTCACCTTAGGTGGGTGCGTCGATTTATGCCAGTAACATCGGAGCACCAATGTTTATTGGACTTGCAGGTACTGCAGCAGCATCAGGATTTGCTGTCACTATTTATGAATGGCATGTAAGTAAAATAAAAATTGACCACTATATTAATCTGCTATATACTATTTGTCCCAATTTAAAGTGTTTTATCGTTATATCTCTTGCTGTTTACATTCAAATGTATTTTTTAAATTTATTGTTAGCATAATAAGTAACTAGGTTATCATCCTCCCAGTAGTCAATGCTTCGACACTGACATGGTTTATTAGATATAGTTATTATTGAAATTTACAGTTCTTAATTCATGTAATTATTATTAAAACTATGCCCCCACCCCCGCTCAGACATAGGTGACCATAGACGATTCTGACTATCCTGTGTAGGCCCTTTATTTTTCTTGCTCCAAGAGATTTTTATAATTATTATTATATTTGGCTTTCAAACATTTTGGGTTTGAGTTCATCTAGGCCTGATGATGGTTCTTCCAGAAACTCGTCATATGCACCAAATTTGATATTTTCTCTTTTTTTTTCTTCTTTTTATTTATACCGTGTTCAGTTTTAATACGGGCAATTTTTTTATTTGCCTGTACATATTCTTTTCCAATTCTGTATTAACACTAAATAATATTGAACACATCTTCGGCCTTTCAGTATTATATTTCTATTTTCAGGCAGTGTTCTTCCTGATTGCTCTTGGATGGGTGTTTGTCCCTGTGTACATCTCATGCGGAGTAAGTTTTTGTTTGATTCTATTAATTCATGAAAAGTATCAACAACAAAAATAGTGCAAAATATAAATAAAACATTAGACTTACTTGTTTTTTTCTTCATATCTTTGTATTTGCATACTATTAAGATAATTACACAAATCAAATACGTCTTTTTTTTTTAATTTTGAATGGGGGTATAAATATCATTTCTTATAATTATGTTTCAGGCTTTCACAATGCCAGAATATTTACGAAAAAGATTTGGCGGGAAAAGAATCCGAATGTATTCATCATTCTTTGCTCTGATTGGATACATATTGTTCAATATAACAGTAAGCTGGTGTAGTAGATTTATACATTGTCATGAACTAAATGTAACGGATTTGTTTTTTCTAAATTCAAGGGAAAATGGATAGAAATACAGTCATGTATATATTGGAGTAGAAAAAAACAACACGTAAAGCCGAATTAAGTTCTGATTTATCGTTCAATGACTGCTATAATTAATGGAATGATATGATTTGGGACAACAGAAACTCGTGGCAATACATTTAACTAGACGTATGATACAATATCTAAGCGTATATGTGCACCATGATAAAAGTATCGGTTCCTAATAATCGAACTACCCGGTATATCTTATTGGCCTAAGTGGGGGAATCCGACGGACATAAAGTAAACTACCGATCTCCTCCTCCAAGTCCTTGACAAACTTTCATCATAAAATTATTTAGGATTGTATCACACCACCACGAGATTTTCCTTAAATGTGTGCCAAAAAAGTGGAGGGGGGACATAGTTTTGCTTTCTCAAACTTTGCCCCAAGCTCATATGCCACTGTGATATGTGAAGAAGTGATTGCTGTTGAACATAAAAATGAGAAAAATATTTAGCTATATAAGCCGAGCACAAGATGATGAGGATGCTGACGGTATCCGCGTTTGTACTAGACCAACAGGCTTAGCTGGAATTTTATTATACTAGCTCACTGAAACAACAGTCAGACATGTCACCCACCTGACACATTAATTTTGACATATCTAGTCTTGCTTCTTAATGCTGCATGCTTAGTGGAAAAACAAGCAAATCAAAAATGTAGTCTTTAGTTTGATCCGACCGAGCGACCACCTGAACCATTACACACTCAATGCATCTAGAGATAATAGACATTGGTAGATGTAGTCTCAACTACTGTGCAATGGCATCCACGGAGACCCATACTTATGTAAAAGTATTAACCTACACATACAAGTATTACATTGTTAGACATGAACAGATTGATTGTTAAGACCAAAATGATATGGATATAACATACAGATCTTATTTGAGAAAAGCCACTGTTTCTTTAATTTGTAGATTGAAATATATTCCGGTGCAATATTTCTGCAACACATTCTGAACTGGAACATGTATCTGTGTGTTGTAGTCATACTGGCTGTCACAGCAGTGTATACAGTAGTGGGTAAGACAGAACAGTATACTTATTGTTTCCATAGGGAATATGAAAGTTTGAAGATACCAAAGGGGAAATCAGAAGCCGTAAATCAAAGGACAGACAGTACAATGGTCAAAAGTTAGAAGATACCAAAGGGGTAATCAGAAGCTGTAAATCAAAGGACAGACAATACAATGGTCAAAAGTTAGAAGATACCAAAGGGGTAATCAGAAGACGTAAATCAAAGGACAGACAGTACAATGGTCAAAAGAAAAATTTAGGACAAACATTGCTATTGGAAACACTACACAGAAAGCTAAAGATATAGTAACATGAACCCCCACTATGAGCTTTTGCAGGAATTTCAAAACTCTCTGGTCTGTAGTTGTAACAAATTAAAGAAAACAATATAAAAGGAGATTGATTGATTGTTGTTTAACTTATTTTGACAAGATTAAAGTGATATTCATGACTAGAATAAGTCAAAAACACTTCATCTCTGAAGTACAGAGATGGTACATGAGATTTGTTCTTGGGATAATTATAAGAGCCTTGTCAACACTAAGAACCACCAATAACAAAATTGTAATGACAATCCAGTCACATAAAAAAACCATAAACATGGCTAAACTAGTGTTAAAGATCCAATCCCACAAACTTAGGCTTTATATTGATTACTTCAATGCAATCAGTTTTCGGTAAAGGTTACTTGATGATATTCCCATGCTTTATGTATAATTGTGTCCAAAACGATTTTCATATAATATGATATAGGTGGCTTTTGACAATAATATAGTGCCAATAGTGGAACAGCAACTGCTTGACCTTCCAGAACAAACCGGTTTTGAATGGGATTCGTGTTGCGTTATCTTTAGTTTTTTTGTTCCATATTTTGTGGACCATTGCTTGTTTTTTCTCTTTTTTTCCTTTCGAAAAACTTAAACCAAAAGATCTGAATTCTATAAAAAATGATGTTACATCATGAAAAACCGGAAAATTTACAACCCATTATTAGTAGTGTATGATGTCCATGTGAAAACATGTGATTTAAGAGCCAGTCTGTGAGAAAACCATGCAAAATGGTCTAAATCCAAAATACTCCAATTGGTCTGATATTTTGCATATAAGATACCTTATAGGTTACTATTATTTATGCAAAATATTTTGAAAAAAATATCAAGCCGTTTTTTGTGTATGCAGATTAATCTATAATGGTCATTTTTTTAGGCTGTTTAGGCCCTTTTTAAGGTGTTTTGACATGCAATTATTCATTGTTATTGAAAAATAAGAGCTTATTATTAACACATATTCTAATCAACCATAAAAAAAGAAAGAAAATTTAGAAAAATCTTAAAGTTTTAACATTTTTCAATTGACTTATTCACAATTCCATATCGCATGGTTTTGAAAAAGTGCTGAATCAGCAAAATTTGACGATTTTTAAAAGCCTCAATCTCTTAAGATCATGTTTTGATTTCAATAATATGCCATATTACATGAAGATATTTATCTACCAAATACAAGAAATTGGTGCTCGGCAAATGATCATTTCATATTGAAAAATAACAATTAAAACATGTGCATGATAGCAATTTTTGTATATTTTCGATTTTTATAAAGGTTTCAATAAAACTGTACAAATGTTTACAAAAGTAAAAATGCATAACAGTTAATGACTTGATTAATGTAAAATGAGTATTATGTATTTAGTATATCAGTTTTGCCCAAATATAATAATAAAAAACATTAAATTTGGGGTAAAAAGGAGCATTTTCTTCTAAATAATGTTGTGAAAATGCAGACAAAGTGTGTGATTCGTGCAATTTTGCACATAATATAAAACATAAAAGAGGGACATTTTCTCAGTTTTGAATGGACTATTCCTTATTAGCAATATGCATTTTATTTTCTATACAACAATGTTCAGATTTTTCCAAATTTAATTTCATATTGGGGCCCGGGTGGCTCAATGAGACAGGTCGTTGGATCTAACTACTCATACAAGCCTATCACCAATACGACATGGGTTCGCACCCGGCTTTGTAAATTACAAAAACGGGTGCACTCGACTCTCAGCCGCAAGTGATAAAGTTTACCAGTTGCTTGCCCATGGTCAGTGGTTCTCTCCGGCTTCCTCCACCACTAAAACTGGTCACCATGATATAGCTGTAATATTGTTGAAAGTGGCGTTAAAACACCAAAAATCAATCTACATGTACTTTCATATTAAAATCTCCAACAATTCCACAATCAGAACATGTGAATCAAATGTGGTTTGAAGTCCATTTTTGCTTGTTTTTATCAAAGACAAACAGAAATATTCCAAATTGCATAACCATTTATTGTACAACTACATGTAACAAAAACAACATACACAGATAGTTTGATTACTTTGATGCAGACATTGTAATATTCTAGTATTTATAGTACTGGGTATTAGAAATGTTGACCATTAACATCAGTAATTAAACATCCTAGTATGTTAACAGTGATTCCCAAGTTTCGTCGGACACTGGCAAATGTCCGGTAATTTTTTACCTGGTCCGATAATTTTATGCTGAAGCTCGGACGAAATGTCCGATGAATTTTAATGAGAAGCAATATTCATTTCCCACAACTTCCCTTTCCCAAATGTTATTAAGTGTAATCTAATTTATAATTTAGTTTTTATTTAAAAATATCTGTGAAACTGCAAACGACAACATCGATATCTGGTACCTTGTGTACATACAATTTTATACCTTAACATACGGAATTCATGCTTAAATAAATCGTAAACCAGTTTCAAAAACTGATATATCTGATAACCGCAAAGTACAACAACGAGCAACAACGGACTTGTACTTTCCCGGCGGTAAGTACCGATCAGCATGTCACTTTCCAGTGGTTTTTTTTTGCTTTCCCCGGTAAACGGGAAATGGGAATTTTCATGCATTGCAGTGTTTATCATGCATATCAGATGGATTTTTTTGGGTCCAGATTAAGGTAAAGCCAGGAATTAAAAAAAGTGTTAAGTTCAAGCTAGTACAAATGTAGTAGTATGTGCTTCATCATATTTATTCAAACAGAAGGGTGTGAGTTGTCAGGTAGTTTATATATCCCCTCCATGATCACTGGTAAGGCCAAATAAAAAAAATATGTGTGGTTTCAGTTACGCCCGGAAAAAAGGGTAGGTACATGTAGGTAGGGATTGTTTTTTTTTTTTTTATCAATATCAGATGGAAACAAATGATTTTCTTTTACAAAATGTACTACCTGTCTCTTCTTTGCATGATGCATTTATATATGTGGAGGAATTCTATATTAGGACATAAAGTGTGACAAGTAAAAAAATGAAAGTCTTTAATTAAAAGATTCTTGAGAGTTTTTGCATTTATTGATTCAGTAAAATGTCTACATTTTCATCAAATAGCAAGATAAATACTGTACCCATTTTCTCATAATTTTGTGATGCATCAGAGTGTCCACTGTCTGTTGCATTCATAACGTAGTGTCCAAATACAGCTTTTTATATGCCTTAGAAAAATTCGGTCCAGTGAAATGTCATTCGGTCCAGTAATGTCACCATCATTACTGGACCGAATGTCCAGTAAATTCTAGTTCACCTTGGGAAGCACTGTGTTAAACGAAGACAATTGCAAAATTAAATGAATACTCATGTTACAAATCTATATGAGCATGGAAAATTTGACAAACCATGGACATTTTATTAAAATTTTTGGAAGGATCTAAATGAAAAATACATACAGTGAAACCTGTATAAACTGAACCCTGAACAAACCGGAAACCTGTCTAAACCAGACATCTTCTGAAGTCTATTCATATCAGTTTCAATGCATTTTGATCCTGTGTAAACCGAACACCTGCATAAACCAAACAAATCCTTCAGTCCGAAAAGGGTTTGGTTTAGACAGGTTACACTGTAACTGAAAAAATTACAATAAAGAAAAAAGAGGTTGCACGCAATGTCATGCTAAGGATACTCCCACTCGTTTCAAATTTGAACAAGATAATCAAACAAAAGTTGAAATCCAACAGAAATGAAAATATAAGAAAACCTTCAACTCATTAGGTCAAAGCTGTGTATCAAATATGAAATTATTCTGCCCAGTAGTAGCTGAGACAAGTGTGGCCCAAATTGTTTGTAGACAAACGGACAACAGACTAACATGGTGACTGCAGCATGCCCCCTCTTACAAGTGAGGGTATAATTCCAAAGATTTAACCATATTTTGACTAGTTTCCATTTAAGGTATCTAAAACAATAGGACTTTCTTTGCAAACTAATTAGCTCATTTGAATGTAATAATACCAGAGTCAGTTAAGATAATATAAAACAAAATTCCCAGTCTGAATAGGATTTCTGGGAAAAATTTCTGGTGGTCTGGGTTAATGTTGATTGCTGTGAATCTTCAAGTGTTTCATTATCTGAAAGAATAAAATAAATAAAGATACTCAATAATATTCTTGTGGTGACCTACTTTAATGCAAAACATCTAAGGCCTAGACCTGAAAACCAATAAAATGCTTTTCAGAGCACAGATGGATACAATCACAAAAGTTACACCCTGATCAGGGGGGGGGGAGAGGGGGGAGTAATGACACTATATTCAAGCTTGACACATCGCTTACTTAGATTGTGATTAAATATTCCACCCAGCATTGTGTGACACAGTGTGAACATGATTAAAGAACTTTTATTATAACTTCATTAGTAATCTATTATAGTTTTGGAGATATAAGCTGAAAACTGAGAATCTGTAATATACATTTTCATAGAGCAATTCTAATCCTAAATGAGCCATTGAAACCCAGTCAAAATCAACCATCAATAGCTTATATCCCAACTAAGCATTTAATACACTGAAGTGACCAAATATCAGATTGCTACCATTACATGTCCTCCAAGGTTACAGTAGTTGTAGAGACAGATACACAGAGGTAAATTATTATTGGGCTGGATAAGGAGTTCAGACAATGCTTGCAATCTGTAACTAACAATTATGAAGGTACAATACCTGTGCAAGTTGTATGATTTTCTTCATGTTCCAAGTCTTGAGCATCTGAACCTTTAAGAACTGTAACAAAAATACAAACATGTACATGCATTTATTTTGAAAATATTTGGTTATAGGACATTTAAAAAAAAAAGAGACTTAATCATGATAATTTAAACTCTATCTTTAAACCCGAGTGATTGTGGTACATAAAGCTGTTTAAAGTACATTTTATATGCGCATAACTTAGACAAAGTATCTAATACATGTAGTTGTTTCACTATCAATTTTAGGATTTAATGAAAATCAACTTTGACAATGAAAATACCGGTACATGTGTGCAATGTTTGATTTCAACAGTGATGTGTATGTTGACTATTGTAATTAAGTTTCACTTTCTGTGTGATTTTATCCTTATATATTGTATACATATGTAGCACAAATCATTGTTTTGAAATTTTTGTACCGGTACATGTATTTACAATGTGTAAGCATTTAACTGCTTTTATTATACCTCTAATCAGAATCTAGGAATTTGATTGGTTGTTGACTAAACATTAAAATCGGCAAATGACTCCGAAAACGCCTATTTGAACAGAAATGACCTTGCATGCATTATAATGACTCCAACTCGCCAAGAAACTGACCTCGCGTGCGTTATAATGACTTGTCGGCTCGTTATAATGACTTCCAATTTTATTTTTTCCATTTATTCGTATGTTGTGAGATCAATAACTATGTACTGTGGACGTTCTTTATACTATTTTCATGCCAGAAATAAATCCTAAATCACGAAAAATTTATATCTTTTGTGTAAAACAATATTCTTCTCCTCGACAATTAACAGGAAGTGAAGAAGTCCTTAAGGTTACCGGATAACTCGGACCATAACAATCTCGGACCATTACCAACTCGGCCCACCGTAATGTTCTCAATGTAATTCATAATTTACTAAATATACTTAGTGCCTTATCCAGTTTATTTCGGTATAATAAAACAATTGATTACTATACATAAGAAGTCAATACCAGGATATGAGGACCTCTCGACTTGTCACTCTCGGTGACCTGACCTGACCTCGGCCGTTGGCCTTGGTCAGGTCACCTTGAATGCCAAGTCTCGAGGTCCTCATATCCTGGTATTGACTTCTTAGGGAGTAATTTATAATTGTATAATAATGTCTCAAATGTACAATGTGTGTGACAATGGACTGACGGACAGCAAACCTAAAGTCCCCTTCGGCGATGCCGATAGGGCACTAAAAAAGGGCCAAAACTCCAAACGGTAAATACAATGTACAGTACACTGTATCTAGTTGTTTTGTAAAAAAATAGAAATCAAGTCACTTCTACACAACTACATGTACTTAATTTCATTTGACCATACATGTATGTATACATATGTACAATGTACATATAGTTGAAGCACTATTTTAGAGCAACAATGTTATTTGAAATTTTCTTGGACTTTGCAAGTGAGGGCCAAAATAGAGCGGAAAATAACATAAGTCTGGAAACCTCTTTTAAAAATTTGCTATCACAATGGGTAAAACTGCACATACAAAAAATGTGTATTTCTACTAAACATCTGATAAATACAAATAGGTGTAGAGTTTAAGTTTCAGGCAATTTTTTTTAGTTTCACTTTGCTGATTTCTGGTACAATCATAACCCTTTGGTACAAAATGAAATTTTAATTTTCATACATGTATCTTACCTTAAACATGTAGTCAGTGAATAGGACAGAAATTTTGAGGGTACACAATTGTACATGTAGTAGATAAATGCAGTGTCCTCCCCATAAATTTGAAATTCAGGTACATGTACATTTAGCACAGTGCTAAGAAATATAGTGTTGCAAGTGGAGTCCTATATTGGTCTGGAGAAAACACTGAAATAATTAGAATTTGCATTGTGTTTCAGAGCAGGGAGTGTAATTTAAAGTCCCTGTTCAGAGTGGCACAACAGTGACTTCAAAAGTCTAAACTCAGACTGTCAGAGATTATTGCAATACATGTATGCACATTCAAAACTCCTGAATCATAAATCAAGCATGAAAAGGGATTCCATTTAGCTTCACTGACAAAGACTTGTAGATTTGACTTTTACCTGATCCTACTGGAATAAGTTGTCTTTGTCAAAAGCCAGTATTCCTTGGACAGGGTTGGTGTAATTCCTCCATCAGCTTTTGCCTTGCTGCCAACTGGATGTCCTTTGAATTGACACTTAATATAATTGTCACGCCAATAAATTCCAAAAAAGTCTCTGTGCCACGGACAGATTGACAAACTCTTTGCGGCACGATCAACAGAAAAAATACCGCTTCTAAAATCAAAAGTCCTTCTGGAAAGTTTGCACTAGATACATCAATACTGTGCAGACGGTTGAGATGGGTGGTTGTATCTTTTGTACAGTTATCAATCTGGTCTACTTTGTTATTTGTGTAGTGGTTGGATTTGCCACAACAGCCTCCAAGATGAGAAATATCGCACCGAATTGAAACTGTGCTACGTGCATATTACCATCACTGGAGGCCGCTATCTTGTCAATGATTAAAGATTTCCACTAAGGGAGACAATTCAAAAAAGTAGTAGTGAGGTTACTAATGGGTAATTCATTATTTATTTTGCAAATAATAGCAGAAAAAACTTGTATTTTACCAAAAATATTTTTCAACATAAATTAAATAAATATCTTATAAATTATTGTCTGTGTTGAGCATTTCTGTTTATATATCATGGGGTGAAAATTACTTGAATTATAGCATTTTATGGAGATTTTGGCAGCATTTTTAACTAATTCTCCATTATTTGCCAAGCTCAATAATTTCAGGTATCTTAAAGCTAATATGCATCTTTGAAAATATATTGGAAAATTAAACTTAAAAATATGATCGTAACAGAAAACTTATATTGATTACATGTAACATATTCATCTTAACTTTAACAGCCTTAGTATGAACCTCTCTGGCAATTTGCCAAAATGCTAAAAAAATCTTAACATGGGATTTTTGGGGTTCCTAATTGAAGTTTCTTGCGATATTTGATACGAAAAATATTTTATGTCAAAGGTAAATCATGTTTCTCCACCTTTGAAAAGTGTCTAAATATAGTATATTTTGGCGCCATTTCTTTAAATAAATCACTAATATGCAAATAAGGCTATTAACTGAAAAGTAATGCAACAAAATTTTTTTTTCTTGGAAATCTTAACTTCTGAATACCCAAAGATTATGAAAATGTAAACATGTTTTACAACTTTTGACTACCCATTTAGACAATTTTTACGATTTTGCATGGATCTATCACAGACTGGCTCTTAAATATCAAGTAACTTTGATTATGTTTGGTTCATTTTTGCTTTCAAATGAAATATTGAAGGACACTAAGAAATTTTGATAAGACAAGTTTGCATATCGAGTGCACCCTTTGCCAAGTGTTATAATGAACATTAACAATAAAAGTGGTATTCGAATGATCATGATTGAATAATTGAAACCTCTGGATGGCCTTTGAAAATTATTTGATTTTATAAAATTAAAAACAAATACTTAGTACGTATTTGGGTCTATTCGATTGTGTAAATATATCAGTTATTTATATTTTGATCGTACGGTCGATGAGGCTCCATGAGATATCTAATTGTTTCTTGAATATATATATTCAGGCTTTCATTTACTATAAATGTTTCCAACCAATACATTTGTGTAATTCACTATTATAAATGTTCAATTGTGTATTTTGTAATATATGTAATGGGAGAAGAGTGTACACGTTATTTATATGTGACATATACTACTATGACAAATGTGAACACAGGTGATTGACCATTTCACCAACAACATAATCAGATGGCGATGACATTTAGAGATGCTAAAGGAAACCATGAGACCTATCAAAATGTACCACATTTTACAAAACATCACCGTACAAGTGTGTTAGTTTGAAAGTTTCTTTAATACAATAGATATTTTTTTATATGTTGACCTTTTCATATCAGTTCACCTCCAGCAACCACAAAACACTTGCAGAATAAGGGTAGTCAGAAGCCGTAAATCGAAGGGCAGACAACACAATGATATCAAGAAAAAGGGGGAAAAACATCAAAACAAACATTGATCCATAAAACATAATGCAGAAAACTAAAGATAGAGCAAAACGAACCCCACAAAAAGCGAGGTGAAATCAGCTGCTAAGGAAGAGTAAACACAGTTCCTGCTCCATTAGTATCACCCGTTGTGTTATTCTTGTCAAAAATATAATGGTAAGGCATGAGTCAGGAACGTGATGGTAATTACGACAAAGGGAACATATACTTAGTATACCTGGCTATTAGAGACACAGATAATACACATGAACGATTAACGAAGCCATGGTAAATATTTCCAAATATAATATATCTATGTAGGTGATGAATTCACAAATAGAAAGAGTTATATTTTCAACCTATATTTCAGCCGAATTTAGTGTTTGTTTTAATGAATGAAAAGATGGATGATGGATATGCAATATTTTAGAAACAATATTGGGTTTAAATAGGGTTTTGGCATACCATGAAGTATGTATACCGTATTATATCACTATATTTGTTTTACAGGAGGCCTAGCATCTGTAATTTATACAGACACACTTCAATCTGTTATACTTGTCATCAGTGCCACTGTACTTTTCATTCTCAGTAAGTAATTGATATCTGTATTACTTTTTGGAATGCTGAAAACGAACATTAACCTATAATCCAAATAATTATGATGCAAGATTAATTGTTAATTTTATTTTGAAAATTTCGTGCTATTGGTTTTCATGTTATTTACCCACACGTGACAAAATAAATAAGTACTTATCAGACTTAGTTCCAGATTCTCTTAATAGTATTCATAGTCATAACACAAGATATTCTTCTATTATTCCCCCTATATAAGGACACGAACTAGTTTATACACGAATTATTTCTTACCGGCTACCATACGCTCTTGGTATCTTTTACCTGAACGCATCAAGTCTAGCACTTATGTCAATTCTTTCAAATCTAATCTGAAACCCAATCATCCACAAAAACCGCCCTATTGGAAAACGACTTGGTCAAATTCTACACTCTAGACTTCGTATGCATTGCAGCTCTTTAAACCAACATCTTTACTCAAAAATATTGTTGACTCCCCGCTTTGTCAATGTGGTGCTATTGAAACAACAGAACATTATTTGTTATACTGCCCTCTCTACAACGTACACAGACAGCTTTTTATTCAGCCCTTTTTTGACGATCCTCTGATTTCACATGATCACTATCTTTTTGGATCGCCCGAGTTCAGTTACGTACAAAACGTTGACATTTTCTTGGCAGCGCAATCCTTTATTATCAACTCGAAACGATTTAACATAAATTAGAGTTGTCAATTGAACCCACGACTTGTCTTTTAACATATGACACAAACAGTGCATGTGCTCACTTTATTTTCTCTTTATATCATATTTCTTTTCATTATTTAATTTCACATATAACTGTATATTATTATATCAAGTTTAATTTGTCTTAATTATTATATTAATTCATTATAATTTCTACCATTTGAGCATATAATCTGTTTTGTAAATTTAATTTCTTCAGGAAACGGATTAATATAAGTTTTGTAACTTGTTTCCGAATCCTATTAATGATTCATCTTAATAATTTGTACATATTCATGCTTGTATTGTATTATTGAATTACTTAATAAAATATGTTTACGCTAAATAAGAACCCCAATTTATTATTGAATAAATGCATATTAAGATAATTTAGTTACTAGAATTGAGTTAGTAGAAATGGCAGTAGTTATGTTTCGATATTGAGCATACACGACAAAGGTTTATTCCAGGGAGGTCTCGTGTGCACTACGTTTGGTGTCTACGTTTAAAAAAAAGAAAAGTATTCGATGTTAATAGTAATATGACACTTTTTATTAACAAATATAAAGTTCCAGGGATCCCAGTGTATTTCTTTTAGAAAAGCTGAGTAATTCCTGTATAGGTGAGCTATACAAGCATTTGAAAGAAAAATCCAAATATAATATAGAATGTATTTTTATTCACTTGGAACTGCTCTTACGATATAGTAATTGTTTTATTTCCTAGCCACACCACAGCAAATGGCATATTTAAATAACTGTTGTTTGTATATACGTAACGACCACATATAAGCTACACAGACCTCTCGTTTTACATAGGTATGCTCGAAGTAGGAGGTTGGAATGCTATGACGGGGATNACAGACCGGTCTATAAACTGCCATATGGCCCGAAGTGCCGTGAACTATTTGTTATATTATACTTCGCGTCCAAAAACAAGCCCAATTATCTCCCGAAATAAAGACTCGAAAACGAGGCAGTCCACTGCCGGTCCATATGACGTTATATGGACCGGCTGCGCTAACAAAGACAAATAGGGAAATTAAAACGTAAAGTATAATATTACGATATAGTAATTGTTTTATTTCCTAGCCACACCACAGCAAATGGCATATTTAACTAACTGTTGTTTTTATATACGTAAAGACCACTGATAAGCTACACATACCTCTCTTTTTACATAGGTATGATCGAAGTAGGAGGTTGGAATGCTATGACGGAGAAGTACATGAACAGTGCAGCTAACTATACATTGTTAAATCGATCGTTTTATTCCTGTGGAATGCCACGAGAAGATGCTCTGCATATATTTAGAAGTCCCAAGACTGGCGATATACCATGGACAGGAGCTTTGACAGGGTTGTCGTTCCTAGGGTTGTATGTTTGGTGCCAAGATCAGGTTAATAATTGTTATAATTAGCAATTAAAAATAAATTGTCTTTAATTGTCTTTTAATTTATTAGAGCTATTTTGATCTCTTGGAATGTTATAATAATTGGATTTTCTATTATAATGTTATTATTCAAGATAGAAATTTAACATTGATATATACATTTGATGGGTATCCTTGTTATAAACTAGAAATCGGTCAAAACATGTGGATTGATATGAAAGATTATAGATTATTCAGATGCAAATGTTTCCTTTGGTCAATGTTGATTAAACACTCTTTTGTGTATTTTGGGTATATAGTGCACATATATAAAATGGACAATTTTAAAACATAACATTTTCTTACAGTTGATTGTACAAAGGACATTGTCAGCCAAAAACATGGTACATGCAAAAGCTGGTTCCCTGTTTGGAGCTGTTTTAAAAATTACAGGACTTCTTCTATTTGTAGTTCCAGGAATGATCAGTAGAATATTGTACCCAAGTAAGAAAAAAAAACCAGTCATATTTCTATCAATTATAGATCAGCTTAAACATATGATAAATAGCCCTTGATAAAATAGTGCACGAATTGTAAATACAATTAATTAAAATAGGTAGAAATGATAGAACATACACTAGAAATTCGGAGTTGTACAAACCTTTAACCAAACAAGGTTAAATTTTTCAGAAAGTGGTTCTCTAATACACTGTGTACAAATTTTACTTTGTTATTTTAACAATATTTGAATGCTTCTACAGTAGTACCAAAATAATAGAACAGGACATATGCACTCTATCAATATAAAAGACAAAACTAAAATAGAAGCATATTACTATTACTTTATACATGGCATATTTACAAATAAGGGTAATAACAAAATTATCGAACACCGAGCAATCTTCCAAAGGGAAAGGCCAAACTCATAAGTCAACAAACAGACAAAAAACAGTCAACAACCAGAAAACTGGGAAAACCACAATGGCCCTGACTTGGTACAGGCATTTTCAAAGAAATGATGGGTTGAATAAGATTTTATGGCGCCAAACCTCCCGCTTCCATTACGATTACCAGGTTCTGGTTGTCACTATAACAGCATTTTAAACAATACTGGGACAAAATAGGTATAATAGTACTTTAATACTGGTTCTTCTACCATAGTACATCATGGATATACAAATGTAGTTTAAATTAAGTTTGTTGTAGCATACTTCTTAATGTACATGTATTAGATTTATTAAAATCTACTCATCATGATGTACCGCCATGATATGATTGAAATATTGTTGAAAGTGGCGTTAAACACCATAAACCAAACTTACCATGATATATTCTAAATTTAGATGAAATAGCATGTGCAGATCCACAGAAGTGTGAGGCTTTTTGTAATAATAAAGCTGGATGTAGTAATTTTGCCTACCCATTACTGGTACTGAGGTTACTACCTAAAGGTAAGTAAAACTGGTGTTATACATAGAACAGGTAAGGTTAAATATGAAAGAGAATCAACATGTAACTCAAGAAAATACAAAAGTCGCAGAACAGATGTTTTTCCACCCTTAGTCAACCATTCGGATTTCAATGCTGACCATAGCTAATTCCATTCAGAAATTTACTGTCATACACATACATTGGAACACACTTGACATTAGTTGTTTTTAAAAGGTGACCTCTGATAACAGCGAGAGTTGCTGATTTATGTAAGGTAAATACTTATTCAATTTGTAAATGATGTAGAACACAAACGTTTTGCCAGATTGGTATAATATTGCATCTTGTACAATTGTTTTGTTTTACATCCAACATATTGTTGTATTGGGAATATGTTATTCCAGATAAAAGTGAATAATAACACATTTACATGATACACATATGCAGATTTATAGTGCTTAAAACAGTAAATTGTTATAATCATGTTGACATTTTACCTTTGGATTACTTATCAATCATAGCCTAGTGGTCGGGGCCCACTTTTGCAAAGGTGCCCTTAGAGTTAAACGTGATCAAAGCTAACGAGTCGTTAAATATTTAATATTGGGCTGAAAATGGATCAAATAGCGACTGCATACAGCTAACGATACCTTTGAACAAAAACCGAAAAACGATTTAATTCTAAAAGCCGACATAACCGATGTAATATAACATTTCAGGTTTAATCTGGTTTACCATAGCACTTAAGGTAATAATACATGGTACATGTACATTTAACAGTGATACGAATCAATCATGTCATTGTTTTATACCGGTAGCAATAAACTGTATGCTATGAGGTTACAAAAGTTACAATCGAACTGCAAATAGTTAAGCAATGACCTATTGTGGAATATATATATCTACATTTCATAAGTTTGCACTTTCATTTTTAGGTCTTAAAGGGCTAATGCTAGCGGCACTACTAGCAGCCCTTATGAGCTCGTTAACGTCAATACTTAACAGTGCTAGTTCAATAATGACAATGGATATATGGCGCCAGTTTCGAAAGAAGGCATCAGAAGGCGAGCTTATGATCGTCGGCAGGGTAACAGTTCTGATATTGGTTGGAGTCAGTATAATCTGGTTACCAATCCTGGAGGCTGTGGAAGGAGGGATGTTCTGGTTTTACATGCAGGCCATCAGATCTTATCTAATTCCTCCGATGTGTGTCTTGTTTTTATTAGCTTTCTTTTGGAAAAGGCTCACTGAGCAGGTTAGTGCATGGCTCAATTATTATACATTTATTTGATTTTGATAAAGGTAGTGTACGGCACCTGGCGGTTTTAAAATTGCAGAAAAATAACTCGAAGATTATGTAATATTATGTGAGTTAGGGCTATGGTATTTAGCGCCACTTACAACACTATTTCAGTTATATCGTGGCGGTTAATTTTGTTGGTGGAGGAAACCATAGTACTCGGAGAAAACCACTGACCTGTCTCAAGTCACTGACACATTTTATCATATAATGTTGTATCGAGTACACCTCGCCAAGAATGGATTTCGAGCTCACAACGTTAGTGGTGATAGGCACTGATTGCACAGGTAGTTGTAAGTTCTACTACCATACTACCACGACCACGACGGCCCACTCAAAGATTATGCAATTATATCTGATGTTCATTAAATTTATAAGAATGATGTTAACATTTTTACTATGCGAAATTGTTTCAATCTGACAACATTTTGCAGTATTTTGTAAATTCTGGGACATTCATTTATAACATGCATATGAACTTGTATTTACCGTGAACCACAGAAACATGCATCAGCTAATTAGCTAAATATGCACTGTGTAGAAGCTGTTACCTCAATGTAGAACTTTGAATATCTAATAGTTTGTGTTATTGAACAAAGAAAAATGTTTATCAAATTAATAAGCATTTATGTACCATCTGTCTTTGAATTTCTTTAAAGATAGAGTTGTCTCACCATTGTTTTAAATATAAAACCAAATATTTTCAGTTTATTATTTATTGTTTATTTGAAAAATACAATGTTTAATGCAATTATTATCACCTTTTACTTTAACGTGAAACACAGCGGAAAACTGTAAAAAGAACATTTTTCTTAGCGATAACATACTATCTATATGTACTAGTTTCTGGAAGACATCAATGTAGTTCTTCCGTATCTTACTACTTGTACTATAGCTTCTCTCTATTTTAAGGGTGCGTTTTGGGGTCTGATGCTGAGTTTGGTTGTTGGCATAGTAAGAATGGCTTTAGATTTCACCTACACGGCGCCAGTTTGTGGCAGTGGAGAACCGGACTCAAGACCTGCCATAGTCAGAGAAATAGACTTCTTACATTTTGCTGCGATATTGGCTGTGTTCAGTGCAATAGCCATGGCTGTTATCAGTTGTATAACTAAGCCCAGACCAGAAAGAAAGGTAAATTCATTAGGAATTACTAACTTTAGAAAGTTTGTTTATTTGTTTTCTCCTGTGTCTTCATCCTTTGTCTTGTGTACCCAATGTTGCCAGTATCTCTGGATTGTCTTCATCCTTTGTCTTGTGTACCCAATGTTGCCAGTGTCTCTTGATTGTCAATTCCTGATTGTACTCTTCTGTTTTCTCTAACGTTTGTCTTCATCCTTTATCTTGTGTACCCAATGTTGCCAGTGTCTCTGGTTTGTCTTCATCCTTTGTCTTGTGTACCCAATGTTGTCAGTGTCTCTTGATTGTCAATTCCTGATTGCACTCTTCTGTTTTCTCTAGCGTTTATTATGCATTGTAACTTTTAATAATCCAACTTTTAAAGTATTTCCATATTTGTAGATCAACATACCACCATTGTCGTGTGTTTTTTTTGTCATTATAATACTGATTGATGCTTTTACCCCTGAACTTGGTATTAGAGTGTCTTTATCTCTTTACATTTTTTCAACAGCATATTTTAAGGCCACATTCATGGTGTAATTGGCTACCATTAAATTAGAAGAAAACTGGATTGTAGCATAAATTACTTAATGTACACGACGTACTTCTGGAATAACTTTCATAAGATACGATTAATGTCGAATTTATAATTCTTTGGGTGTTTGCAAACCAAAAGGCCAAATAGGATATATGTGGAATATAAAATTGTTATTAAATAATGATACAAAACTAAATGTAGGAAGTGCACAACATACGTCCTAACGGTTTACAGGATGGGTTATGATGTTTAATGCCACGTTCAACAATATTTCAGATGTATCAGGGTGTTCAGTTTTATTGGTGGAGGAAACAGGAGAAAACCACCGACCTACCACAAGTCACTGGCAAATTTATCACATTATATTGTATCGAGTACACAGCGCATTGAACGGGATTCGAACTTGCAACTTTAGTGATAATAAGCACTGATTGCACAGGTAGTTATAAATCCAACTGCCATGCAATCACGAGAACGATGCCCCCGTGGTAAACAGATAGCAGGGAAACATTCTGTCATTTTGTTTCATATGTAAGAACAATAGAGTAGTCCTTATTTCTGGATAGAAGATAATAGTAAAGCTATATCAGAAAGATGTTTGGTATTGTTTACTACCATAAAATAATTCCTATCAATACAAAAATGTACTCAAATAATTATATTTTTGGAATGTTTCTGCAAGTGACTGTTTATATATTTAGGAGTGCTCATGTCTTATTTTCGTTGTGTTTGTTTGCATATAGTGTTGTCCAATACATATTGTGTTATGTGTTTGTTTTGTTTTTCTTCGTCTTGAATGACCTGCGTTGCCAGTTTCTCTGGACTGTCCAGTTTTGATTGCCCCTTTGGTATTCCCTAACGTTTATTGTCTGTCTAACAGTTACGGCGTGTCACTTACTGGACAAAAAATGACAAGGCTGAACCAGAACTGTCCTCAGAAGATGAGGAAGAGGAAGAAAGAAAGGAACATCGACGGGCTAGAGACAAGGATGAAGCTGTCAGTGAAGGTAATCAATATATAAATTGCATACACAGGTATCAATATAGTTGGTTGTAATTACTTTTATGGTGCCTAATGCCACTTTCAGCAATATTTCAATTATATCGTGGTGGTCAGTTTGATTGGTGGGGGAAACCGGATTATCCGGAACAAACAGACCTGCCGCAAGTCATTGACAAACTTTATCACAGAATGCTGTATCGAGTACATCTTTTCCGAGCTGGATGCGAACTCACAACGTTAATGGGGATTGACACTGAATGCCTACGTAATTGTAAATGCAACTAACAAGATACGATCACGATCACCACGTCCCCGTGTGTCAACATTGAAATGGTTGAAGATACCAAGGGGGGTAATCAAAAGCCTTAAAGGACAGAAAATACAATGGGCAAAAGAACAAATAGTGATCTACAAAACACTGTATAGAAGAAAACAGATTGAGCAACACGAACCTCTCTAAAATGGGAATGAACTCAGATGCTCCGGAAGGGTATGCAATTCCGACTTCACTAGTGGCACCTGTCGTGTTGCTCTAGTTATAAACATATATTAATTAATTAGAATAATGATCAATAGGATGTATGCTGTGATTTCTGGTAAGATAAAATTATATCAACTTTGGTTCGTGTTTCAGATGTGGGATCTAGAATTCGTATGGCATGTAAAGACTGGGTATGTGGAACTGTTGAAGATTCTAAGAAGTATTTGACCAATGAGGAAAAGATTCAGTTGAGGAAGAAAATGACGTCACTAGAGGAAAAATCTATTCATCGCAAAATATTGAATATTGCTGCCATATTGGTTGCCATACTTACTACGTTTCTTATTGGATTTTTTTATTAACAACTTAAAAACTGTTTTTTGAGATTAATAATTTGTTTCACTGTCAATGAAATATATTATGGATATTGTGGAAGGCATTATTTGGACATAGGTTTAAATGTACATATATTATGTACATTCATTCCTGTCCATCCAGTCACCTCTATTAAGCAGTCACCTGTATTAATAGTCAACCATTTTCTAATCCTGTAGTTGAATACTTCACACGAATTGAACCTCTTTTAAGACATCACCTGTGATATAGGGCCACCCTTTCTTTGTCCCAATGATGACCTATAAATACTTGTTTAACTATATATATGTCTATATCTCCTTTCAAAAGCTTCATACTATTTTAGGAATTGTACCAATTTAATTATTAGTGGATGTAGCTGAATGATCGCTTGGTGTAGTTAATAGAATGTGCCACGTAGCCAAATACAGACATATAGATAGACAAATGTCCAGTTTTAATAGGAATGATCAGATGGATCAAAACATCAATAATATTTGTACTCAGATTTTCAATATTTACTAGTGTTTACTAGGATCTGAGGATATTACAAAATGTGAGACAGAAACTAAGATGAAGGCTTGCATGATGTCATATTTGATAATTCTAGTCTTAATTGTTTGTCCTAGTCTTGATATAAACTAGTTTTAAATAATCAGAAGAATCTTTAGTTTGTATGTTATATGTGTTTTAGTGACTGAAGTTTTTTTTTTTGTATCAACGTGGAAAAATATGGAAGATTTCATCATAAAGTATAAAAGTTGAAGAAATTTTACTTTCAGTTTCACATGTTAAATTTAGGTATTGTGTTATCTACCACCATAAGGCGTGAAATGATGATCAATATCTTAGCTAGTATTCAGTTTATTAACGTTAGAGAATACTTAAGGGACAATTAAAAATAGACAATCCAGAAAAACTGAAAAAAGTAGGGTACATAAGTCGCAGAAAAACAAAGCAAAAAAAAACAACGCAATATAACACAACAAACACAACTATTTTATATGAATTGCGAACCAACTATAATTAAACGAGACCTTGGAATTGTAGCCACGATAACCTGAAGATGTGAATTGCAACTGATGCTTACACTCTTTGTGTATATGACAGACTTCAAATAATGCTAATATCTGGCCATGTAGCATAATCAATGACAACAAACAATTGAATAGTTTTGGCTGATAATTTGTCATAGCTTTTAATATACAAATACAAAATTCAACTATCAAATGACCAACATACAACGTGTTGACGAAAAACATTGAAGGATGACCAATCAATGTAGCACAACGTCCAATTCTGCTGGATTGATTCCAAAGCAGTTTAGTATCAACAGATCAATTCCGCCAATTGTCCATCGTCCAGCTTCACTAAGTTCGTAACAGGATCAAATGATGAAAACGGCTATGTGTCTATACTGATCACTCCACAGCTGTAGATATCCATTTAGTTTAAAAATTGTGGCCTGAAAAATAGATATCAGAGCACAGCAAAAAGGTTCTAAATAAGACATAAGGTATAAATGGGTGGGTGGGATTTGAAGTGTACTGGTGTCGTTCCACAAATATTGTGTATAAATAGAACTTATTTCCACACTTTATATCAAAACTTCGCGTGATAAAAGAAGCATGCTAAGCATGAAATTTAAGGCACACTTGAATAAGTGTACGGAAAAGATACTTGTAATGGCTTTCTGTAAATTATGGATTAAAACATTCGTGCTATAAAACATGGAATTAACATTTCAAGAAAATAAATCAATTTAATACTGAAGATATTAAATTTAGATAACGTAAACGACTGCAACTGGAGCTAAAGACGAACCAAACATGGTTTTTATGCTGAAATTGTTACGGACATCACAACAGGGTTAGATAATATTCAGTTAACTATTTTCATTCTTGGCATTTTTCTTATTCCTATATCTGTGAAAATATGTTGTCCTTTGATTTCAAGTAATTCATGGTACCTTTTTTCATTATGAGAAAGAAAACTTAAACAGTGATAGTCAACAAATCCCCCAATAACAACAGAACGAACAACCACATATCACCTCAAGAAAGTTTAAACAGTGATGGTCAACAAGTCCACCAATAACAACAGATCACCTCAAACCAATAAAACTGACCGCAACGATATAACTGAAATATTGTTAAAGGTGGCGTTAAACACCATAAACCTAAGCCAAACTTAAAATTAACATTTCGCCATAATTAAAGGTTAATACTGAAATGAACAATTTTCAAATATTAATTGCTTATGGATCCAGGTCTGGGTGAACGGATGTTTCTGGGTTAGCATAATATTTCCTCATGTTCAGCAATATCTAATATGTCCAGTAGCGTTTGGATTTTTAATGATATTTTGTCTACGTGATTACAAGAAGCTGTCAAGGATTGCGCTTTTCCATTAGGAACATATCAAGTGTATTGTCCACGGAAACACTGACATGCTATCAGTAGACTTGACACACTGTAAATGAACTTTGTCTTATCTATTAGTGATTGTGTCTTCCAATTGCACAATATGACATTGTACAATTATCATATTAAAGTTTTCACATGTATTATGGGCAACTATAAGGAGTCCAGATAAAGATTAAACGTTATTTAGATAGACAATTGTGTCTAGACATTAATGTGTTGTAGGCTAGTGTTATCATTTGAGCACAAAAGGAAATATACTTGAAATGCATTAGGTTGATTCGGATGATTGTTCCATACATAAACATGTATATGATGTAATCTAGTTGGTGAACTTGATCCGAAAAAAGCAGGTATGCAAAACATAAATTAACATTTTCCGAATCACTTATTACTAAGGTAATAAGTGAATGATAATATCAGGAACAAATTTATTTACAACAACATTATATTGATATTTAAATAAAATAGACAAGTTAGCATATTTTGACAAACCTGACAACTTTAATGTTTGAATAAACCAGACAGGTCAGACTACACAATATAAACAAAACATACTTTGCTAGACATACACTGCTTTGCTAGCATTAATGGGTAGCGCATAAGACCAGGCAAACCCAGTTTCATTAGCATTGTTCACAAATATAAAATGGTCAACTTAACCTTTACAAAATGATTAATTGAAGTACAATCGCTTAAACATCATTTGCATTCGTTATTTTTTTTTCACAATACGTTCATGACTCTGTGGAGTTCTCATGTTTAATAATAGTTCTCTTACCTGTACAAATAGTTCCCGTTCAACGAATACAAGTTTTAGAAACGTAAAGTACGAGCCTTTCTGGGGTCGATTTCACAAAAAGTAGTAAGTCTAAGATTAATCGTAAGTGTGATTTCCAAGCTTTTGATTGGTTGAAATTCACACTTACGACTGATCTTAGACTTACGACTTTTTGTGAAATCGACCCCTGTTAAACTATATGTTTGCTAAATGAAAAAAAAATCAAACGAATATTCAATCACCCTATGGATTAGGAATTCAACAGAAAATCTGCACTTTGAATCAACAGCTTCTTGGCCATATCGTGCAAAATCTCATTTCCAGACATTATTTCAATAAAGGAAGCACACACTGAGCGAGAGTCACACATAAGCAAATATGTATACAGCATAATCAAACAGATAGGCAACACCAAACACTAATGGTTTTAAATAACAAGGTAGAAAGATTCAGTCGCAACATTATGATGACTATTGAACAAACAAACACTTGAGATGCAACGACCATCTCTGAATAAATGTTAGAGAAAACCGAAGGGACAATCACGAATTAACAATCCAGAAAAACTCGCAACATTCGGTAGAGAAGACACAGTACGAAGACAAACTAAGCAAAAATCACAACACAGAAAACTGAAACGATGAGCAACACGGACATTGCAAAAAAAAAAAAAAAAAAAACAGGGATGAACGCATGCGCCCACAAAGGGTTCCTGTCTCGCATAAGGCACACGCCATGTTACACATATAGTCAGTATGTGTTGGACATCACTATGCGCAAACAAACACAAATAACGTTAGTAAGACATCCATTAGGCATTATAGCAACCCCATATCTTTCAAATCTCCTGTATAGCACGCTCGTTTTCACTACCTGAATTGAAGAGCCAGATACAATATATTGATGATCCATATATACATATCTACGGATCATCAATATATTGTATCTGGCTCTTCATATATGCTTCATAATCAATCCCACTTGTAATGAGAGCTGAGAGAAAGATTAAATGTCAGTGTTTGCTATCGTATCCATGGATACACAATATTACATATTATTGCAACGATGGGTATACATTAGTATAAAAAAAACAAAAAATACCACACTGTCGAAACAGTTCCTAAAAATACCACACTGTCGAAACAGTTCCCAAGTCCAATCGGAAAATCGTAGAAACAGACACAATCGATACTCCTAAAACATATAAGCATGGCCGCTGACTTGGAACGGGAACTTCAATAAAAATGCTAGGGTTAAAAACTAGTTTATCGTTTCGTTTTTTTTAGATTACAACGTAGGCATGGTGGAGACGTTAGCTACAGAAGATTACGTAACTATTGGCATTTATTTTTGTGTTGTTTTGGCAGTAGGATTATGGGTAAGTTGCCGAGTTTGGAGAAGAGTAATGGATTACTTGAGGGTGTTTATGCCATTTTTATAATTTTGAGCTACATCGTGAAGGCCAGAGTTTTTCTCTTTTCTCTGGGAAAACAAAGATGGTCAGCAACTGTTTGATAAACTTTGTCCAAAATGGTACATGTCGAGAACATCCTTAGGAGATATGGCCTAAGGGTCTATAAACTTTCGAGTAAGATTTTCATATTCATACTTGTGAAAACAATCATTCATCCCACTGTAACCAATATCTACACTATTTTCATTGAATGATTTTGGGGTAACATAATCTAAATCGAAAGTGTTATAACCGTCAGGCCTGTACAGTAACACATTCCTCATTATGTTTTAGTATATGTTGGAAACAGTATTGGATTCTCAAGTTTTAACAGTGATTTTATCGTATTTCAGGTGGATATTTTTTTCCATATATTTTTCTTTTTGTTTCTATTAAAATGAATTCTATGAATGTTTTTCTATTATCAGCATTTTGATAAATCCACCATAATTGGAATGTTTCAATATGAAACGTTGAGGATTCTACCCAAGTTATATATTATGTGGCATGATTTGGTGTAATGAATTAGACAATATGCACAATAGACATACTGCAAGCGACCCTGCATGAGATCATATTCAAAAACTATTACGAGAAAGTTTTCTTGTTTACATAATGTATGTAGTCAATTATTGAACATATATGCATATCAAATTTTTGCTGTACGATTTATGATTTAGAAATCCATTATATCGTCAGTCGCTGCAATTCATTTATTTTCAGTCGACCTTTAGACCAAATAGAGGAAATGTTACTGGTTACTTTTTGGCGGGAAAAACTATGCACTGGATTCCTGTAGGTAGCATTCCTGATA
>MJUT01055065.1:100228-123220 GCA_002080005.1 Gigantidas platifrons
ACTTGCACAGTTCCACAAATCCAATCCTTACATTTTTGTGATATTCCTGATTTGATTTCTAAAATGAAAACCAATAATCAATCAATTAAACTTAAATTTTGTATAACTAGAAAACTGTTTTGTTGTGATGTCAGCCATACTGATAGAAGTATTAGTAAGATTATTATATCCTTAGATACTAATCTTCCTGATGACCGAATCTGTGAAACAGACAACACAGTTATAGTATATATCGCATAGAAGTATATCTCCGCTGCTGTTTTGGGTGCGTCTCATCCTCAATTTGCGTTATGAGTTATATTCGTCATTTAATACCCCACAGTGATTGTACTATAGCCAATAGTAATACACTTGATGTTTCTTAATTAAAATATAGATATCAAATTTAGTGCGCACAACATATCCAGAAATGATAGGTACTTTGCTCATTTGCATATCTAACATGGCGACTCCGGGACGTCTGCAATTTTCATATGATAATTTTTATAACTGCATGGATGTTAATTGCCGGAATTGAAAATGGGACTTTGAATTAAGCCAAATTAAATGAGATAAAAATGAATGACAACCGTGAAATATTCGAGGTTCCTGGAGTGTATGAAAATCCGAGGCGGCAAACTCTTACACTGGCCTTAACAGTCAATGTAAAATGTTTGAAATACATGAAATTGGCGGAGTTCGACACCAAATTTACCAACGAATAATATTTTGTGGTCAATTTGCCGGAATTAATTTGGATTCCTGAACTCTGGATAAATTGCTATTCACAAACCTTATATTTCTAGCTTCTAAACTCGAAGTTCACACATTAAATATAATATGATCATTTTTGCAAGCACGCAAGTTCAAAAAATGGCTAAATTTGAAAGAAAACAACAAAACTATGTGTATTTTAGCAGACGAAAAACTTTGCAGAAGTCAACAATAACATGTTAATTATTGAGCCGTTGACGGAAGCAATACATTTCCGTGTTATAAGAAATTATTTGAGAAATCTGCAGTCACGTGATCAAAATCTAATTTAAATATGATGAATATTTATGAGGAAAGTACCATCAATTTCTGGATATGACGTTTTTCTGGAATAGCTTTCAAGGGGTACGCTCAAAATCGAACAATTGGAAATCCATAATTTATGTTTGGGAGCAATACAACCAAAGGACCGAAACAAGATATCCAAAATCGTTTAAGGTCACTTATGCCTGAGGGAGGAGAACCTTAATTGTGTTAACAAAATACATATTAACCGTATTGTAACTGGATTTTCTGTGGGGTTCTTTCATGGTCACCTAGTTTATATCTTTCTTTGCGATTTTATTGCTAATGTCATGGTGACTGACATGTTGGTATCTTACCCTTAGACGATGTACCACGTCTATTAACGTTATCTTCATTTTCATTGTCGTCCTCGTCAGATGAAAGTTCGGGTTCATCTTCATCATTTCTTGTCCACCACGTCACCCTCCTTAACTGAAACAAACGGTAATTAATTGAGCGTTGAAATTGTAATATAATTGTTTAATTAAAACATGTAACCTAGTAGCTGTTCATAATTAAGAAAGGACTAGAAGTAACAAGCTTGTGACTTGCGAGAGGTCGGTGGTTTTTCCCATGTACTCCGGTTTCCTCCACCAATAAAACTGATCGCCACAATATAACTGAAATATTGTTAACGTGACGTTAAACATCATGCACCATAAATCATAAAACCTCTATACTGAAATCGCAGAACCGATATAAGTCACCCTTTATGGGGTACTTTAACCTATATTTTATTATAGGATAACTTATGCGACAAGTTGCTGTGGCTCAATTTCCTGGATTGGTACATGCACTGCAATAACAAGTGGCGTGATTAAACTCGTTCTATGGGACTAAATGTCCTCTCTTAGTAAAACGATGCTGTCATACAAGTGCTTTCCTCATATTAGTGTAGTCGTGTATTAAAATATGTTTATTAACGTTAATGAGGCAGATGTAATGTAGCGTTACTGTATGTAGTTTTATCTAAGTGCAGATTTAAATAAATCAACCCGCATCTGCGGCGTAATGGTTAGCCTGGTCACCTTGGGTGTTGTAGATCCTGGGTTCGAGCACCGGTCGAGTCAACCCAAAGATAATAAAATTTGTTTGTGTTGCTTCTCCGCTAAGCACGCAGCATTAAGGAGAAAGAGCAAAGACTGGTTGGTTCGGAAGCAGAATAATGTGTCCCAGTTGAGAGACATGCCTACCTGCGGACTGTTGTTTCTGTGAGCTAGTACTATAAAAAAATCCAACTCAGCGGGTTGGTCTAGTACAAAGCGGACCTCATTATCATCTCATTGAAAATTAACCTTTTCTCGCCATGATATACTAGTAGCTGAAAAATTGCCGAATTGGCGTTAAACAACAATCACTCACTCACTCACTCACCCACTCAATAAAGCAAATATGAGAAAATTAGCATGGTATACTTTTGCAGCATGTCCTTTTCCAATTCTACCCGATTGTCCTACTTATCATAAGTAAGTGGGAAATAACCAACTTTTATCAAGGTTGACGGACTTGTAAACACATACATTGAACCGCTTTACGCACTTTTTGTATTATTTAGTCATTATTTGAAGTTACTTGTAATCGTTGTAAGTATTTACAATTTCGTTTTAAACTCTTGTTAAATTCAAATGCAAACGTCGTCCATTTGAAACATATGCTATTTATAAATGCTATTTTGTCAAGAAAAGATAATTATACGACAAATACATTATGCTACAATGTACAGACCATCAACAATTGTCTCGGGGGTAATAGTTACCTTTTGTGGAGGTCTTGGATCCGTAAACAAACTAATGATAACCATTGCTATAGTTGTAAACAAACCTAGAATTGCTGCAAAATGCAGAAAATCTACTTTGCTGAGAATACTTGGTCGCTTGTCAGATTCTCCACTTCCACAAACAGGTGGGGGTAATCCAAAGTCTAGTCCCATTCTTATTATTCCAATAATGAAACTCAAGATCAATCCCCAAAATGCTCCCTACAATTCAATAGTTGTATTCTAAATGAAAACAGCTCATACCACATTGACTACTTTCAGGCCACTACACACAACTGCACGGACGTGGAATGTTTCAATGACTTTTGGTAGGTCATTGGTTTGCTCTGGGTACTCTAGTTTCCTCCAACAGCAAACGTGATTGTCGAGATATAAAATAAATGTTTTTTCTAAGTTGGATTAAACACCAGCAACCAACTCTATTGATGATATAAATCAGAGAATTTTTAATCCAAACCAATTGAAAATATAAAACAACTTGCTATTGTTACCCCTTATGCTTAGTTATTTATTTGCTTTACACCACTATTAAAAAAGCCTATTTCGAGTTTGTCCAATTGAATGTACTCGCCTATTTAATTCAGAGTTGTGATGTCCGCTATGATTTCTGCGAAAAGGCATAATTTTCGGTTCGTCTTTATTCGTATTTTAACTTTTGAACCGTAATGAAAGCGGGAGGTTTGGCGCCGTAAAATCTGATTCAACCCACCATTTCTTTATATATAAATATATATATTTATTTATTTGGAAAAATTACCTCTTTACAACGGGGGCAACCACCACCGGGGTAGCAGTGGTTGCGTCCAAGATATGCTTACATATTATAAAACTATATACAGTATATACTAAAAATAATATATACAGTGAAATGACACACAATTTCATTTTAAAATGTCTCTCTTTCTGTTGAGATCGTATTTAGTACATGTAAAACACAAACTGATTTGTAGAAAAAGCTGTTACAAACACAGATCACATAAAATTTCCCTAAATATTTTCTTAGTAAAATATCAAACAAAAACCCTATTGAGAATTATCATCTAACATTTTTAGATAAAAAAAAAAAAATATAATAACATACAATTATAGTAAAACATATATTATGGCACTTAGTCAATCGGCGATTTGGGACCTTAGCATAAAAATATTGCATAACAAATTCTTACATAGTTTATCTATTTCATCTCCTATAAAATTAGAGAAATGACATCCCAAATCACCTATTAAAAACATCATTTTTTCATGTGGCGGCAATCCAGGGAAGTTAGCATCTACGTTTTGTCCACAAAATAGGGTTGGTATGTCCGAGTTTAACTCATTTCTCAAATTAGTATATGCTTCACATTCAAGAAGCACGTGATACACATTTTCTTCCTAATTGTTTGTACATATTGTACATTGAGGATTAGTGCGAATTTGCATACGATATAAGGTATTGTTTACTGGCAAGCAGTTTGTCCTTGCTAGAAGTTTGAGCCTTGAACCGCGAAAATCATTTATATTGATTAAATATTTTTGGGTCCTACCTATGATATTAAACGTTTTGTACAAATGCAAGCTTGATTTCGTATCCATATTGTCAAGTTCTTTTCTTCGTGTAAATTCACCGAACAATTTATAGAATGTACCTTTATTAAAACTTCCATTTATAAAATGATCTAGACCAACCTACTCAAATAAAGACCGTATATAATCAAAATAAGGCCATTCCTTTATATTTGTACTAAATAGTTAATCAAATGTTTGCTTGCACAGTCTTGTTGAATTTAGTCCATAGAATCTTGAAAAATAAGAGATTATCTGCCTGTATAAAAAAAGCATTGATTTGGTTCCCATCCTAACTCTAATAATAGAGCACTTATAGGAATATTAATTTTTGTACGTAAAATAATGTTTGCCGCTTTGTATTGTATGCTTTGTAGTAAATTACGCTGCGCTTCCGACGACGGAAGCCATATGGAACAGCCATGTGCAATACATGGGCGTATTACTGAGGTCCATAAAGCGTTTCCGAATTCTACCCTATTAAAGTCGCCGTGTTTTCCTAGGATCCTTACCATACCGTTTAGTTTATTTTCTAAATTTTCTTTTAGATACTTAAGAATATGATGAGTTGGCTTAATATTTCTAGACAAATATACACCTAAATATTTGTAATTATCGGTTTCATCATTTTTTTTTCATTTCCGATATACCATTTCCTGTTTTTGTCAATGCCTTCGATTTTGAGTGCTTAAATTTTAGATTCCACTTACAAGCAAAATCATGGGAAATTTTTAACATTTTCCGGAGGTCGGATTCAGATTCTGTGATAAGAGCGACATCATATTTCTTTAGAAATGCCTGTACCAAGTCAGGGCTATTGCGGTTTTCCCAGTTTTCCGGTTGTTGACTGATTTTGTCTGTTTGTTGATTTATGAGTTTTGTCTTTCCCCTTGGAAGATTGCTCGGTGTTCGATAATTTTGTTATTACCCTTATTTGGTTGTATAGCAGCTTCATGTGTTATTAATATTATTTGTATTTATTAGGAATTCTAGTGTTCAAGACGATATCCATATCAGGTGATGTCATTGTCGTTTAACAGTAACATAAAGGGTGTCACTAGTGGAGCAGGAACTGCGTACTCTTCCTAAGCACATGTGATCACCGCTGTTTTATTTAGAGATTGGTGTTACACAATCTTTAGTGTCCTGTGTACGGTTTTATAGACAATTGTTTTTTTTTCGCATTATTTCCTTGGGCATTGTATTGCATGCCCCTTTTCGATTTACGCATTCTAACTACCTCTTCGGTACCTCCAAACTTCTCTTAAAGAATAATTAAACTAACCTGCTCAGTAAGCCTTTTCCAAAACAATCCTAATATGAACAAAACACACATAGGCGGTATAAGGTATGACCGGATCGCCTGAATGTAAAACCAAAACATCCCCCCTTCTGCCGCCTTTAAAATAGGAAGCCATAAAATGCTAACTATGACCAAAACAAGGACGGTCACTCTTCCAACAACCATCAATTCGGACTGTGTAGCATTTTTTCGAAATTGTCTCCACAAGTCCATTGTCATTATAGAACTTGCGCTGTTTAATATAGATGTAAGTGAACTCATTAAAGCTGCCAATAGTGCTGCTAACATAAGACCTCGAAGTCCTGTATAACACACAAATATAACTTTTAATTTATAGGTCCAGATATATATGGTTAGTAACTACATGTACATGTATGTCACAATAGAAACTTTTTTTATGAATTTTTTTTGGTTTGAAATCAACCTTCAACATATTTTTGTCACAACATAATATGATATTTTCAAGTATTTTGCTATTCCATTTTCTGTCCCCAATTTTAATGGTTTTTATATCACCATGAATGTATTAATTACGTAGTATTCATTTCGGTATCCATTACATTGCTTTGCTTATATTTGCCCGAATGCATGATGTTTATGATAGTTGAACTTCAACTTCAGAATTACCATTGTTGGCATGTTCATATTTTTTATTTTATTGTTTAGGTATGAATGCAGTATGGTTTATGTATGACGTTGTACTATACGATTAAATGAATAATCTTTTGCATTTTAGTATGGTCTACAATGTACGTCGGTTGTTACACAATCAAACGTACAGAAACTTATATAGTAATTATACCTTCTGGTAACAGTCGTATTACTATTAATGGATATGCAAAATTACTACAGCCTGCTTTGTTATCACAAAACTCTTCACATGAATCTGGATCAGCACAAGCTATTTCATCTACAAATAATTACTTTTATAAATATACCACAATGCAAATTGTAAATACATGTTGCATGTACATAGTACAGTAGGTACAAATATGAGTTTTGCTTTTTATATATATCTACACACACGCGTGCGTACTCGCATGTCTTATGTCTATCCCTAGATTCGCCTTACGAGACAAGGTAACACTTCGACTAATTGAAGCTATATTTGTATATAGCAAATGTGACCGAGTGGTGTAGGAAACTGGACATAAGACTAAGCGATTGGTGCTGCAGCGTTTCAATGGTTGTGAATTTAAATTCCGTCGAGATAGAAAAAAATATATATATTCGTAAACAATTTTTATTGTAGTGCGTAAGCATTTTTTTTTTTTTTTTTTACCAAATCTTAAATTTGGTAAAAGTATTTTCAAATTTTTCATACTTGTTAGCACATTTTATAAGTGATTATTTTTGCTAATGTATTATTGTCGCTCTTCTCGCGAGAAATAAATTCCTAAAAAAATAAAAACCTACGAAAATACCATCAAGGGCAGAAAAATATTTAGAAATGAATATTTTGTTGTCAACAAGATATGCAGTCATATGTTATCTCTTATTTACCTGGGTATAAAATTCTGCTTATCATCCCAGGAATAACAAATAAAAGTAGTCCTGTCATTTTTAAAGCGGATCCAAACAGTGTTCCAGCTTTAGCGTGTACCATATTCCTGGCTGATAACGTTCTTTGTACAATTAACTGTGTGATAGAGACATCAATTAATTAACATGACAGACATGCGTATTTCTATATATATCGTCAGTAATTTAAAAAAAATAACGAAACAAAAGGTTTTGAGACCACAATGGAAGAACAGATAAAACAACAATAGGAGTAAATCTACGTAAGTCATCAATTCAAAACAAAATAAGGACTGAGCCACCGAAGATCCAGATTATGAGAGAAACAAATAAAATCCGAGACAGTTTCATTATGCTATGGTAAACAAGTGATACCCATGACAGTTGCCCATTGTAGTAAAAAAGAAAGTTATCAGAGGTTACAGCTTTAGAATACACATTTGATATATTCAAACTTTCCTTAGAAACTATGTGTTACCTATTTTAGCTTTCTATTTTGTTGACAGGAAATACGAGGTCGGGTATTACATTAAACAGTTAGATCGATATAGGTATAATGTTTGATAATTCTGATATATATTTTTAAAGTCAAATTTCTAAAAAAAAAAGAAAAAAAAAAAAAGAATTAGAAGTAATATTTTGTTACTTTTAGCAAAATATAGACATACAAACTGAAATTTGTATTTGATTAACAATATAGTATTTAACGTTTAGTTACAAGGAAAACGATCTCACTTTATAGCCCCAATCGTTTACACTACTGATGCCACTTGGAGAAGAAAAAAAACGTTGCCAGCGTAATCTAAATTATAGAGTTATTTCAGAAATGTCATCTTGTTCATTTTCCTGAATCTTTTAAATAGATGTGTATGAAACTCTTGTGTGCAGACATTTTATTATTAATACACAGTTCACAAATAATGTAATAATTATTAAAACAGCCGATCTTGGCAATCCGGTTTAGGTTCTTTGGTCTACGTGGTCTCAAAGACGGTAAAATAATATGGCTTATCAGTCTTTTGGCTTATCGTTTCTTATTACGGCCATTCCAGAAACGAGTCAGGTGCACTAAATTAAATAGATCTACGTTTATATTTATTGAAACTAACAGTACGAGAATATTTCCCTATGGACATTTTTTTTAATTTATTTGAAGGACCAAAAGGAAATATGGTATTACATACCTGATCTTGAGCCCATACATACAATCCCAAGAGCGACAATCCTGTAAATGCCCCTGTCCAGGGTATATCTCCTTTTACAGGATCTCTTAAAATATGCATTGCGTCCTCACGTGGTAATGCACATGCATGATATGACTCATTCATGAATGTGCGGTTGGCTATGCTAGTCATGTATTTTGTCGACATACCATCCCATCCCCCGACTTCTATCAAGCCTATAATATGTTACATTTTAATTAAGAGCGGCTTGGTAAAAAAATGTAAACAAAAGATAAATACCAATAAGAGATACTGAAATAACAAATTAGATTGTCATAGGAAGAAAATGCAACCCCATACAAAATACCACACTCTCGGAACAGTTCGAAATTGATACCCCTAACACACAAATACACGACCGCTTACTTTCCTGGCTTGGCACAAGTACTGCCATAAAAAGTGGAGTGGTTCTATGGGCTTAAACATCTTCTCTTAGGAAATTGATGCGCGTAGGCAAGTGTTTTCTTTATGTGAGTAAAATGCCAAACATCCAATATATCCGGACGAACAGCGTTGTTATAGAAAAAGCTTTTATCTAGAACATTATGCATAATATATGTCATCTTCGTGACACATAAGTTGTCGTATGTATAATACTAGTTTTTTCAAAAGTGGACTTTCGTCGTTTTTCATACAATGATAAGATAGTTTTTAAATATTAAACATTTCCCGCTTCTAACCGTTGTGGATATTGTAAGAAAAACGCTGAAAGTTTCCGAATCTGTGCGGGAAAAACTCACTGTGGTCACATAGAGTCTGTTATAAAGTTGGTCATTTGTGTCAGATTTGAGGTAAATATCAAGAAATGAGACGTAGGAAGTTGTTGTTTCTACTTGTATATAACACTTACCTAAAATAGCTAAGATTGTGGCACTAATCACAAGTACAACAGATTGTAGCGTGTCTGTGTATATAACAGATGCTAAACCACCTAAAATAAAAGTACAGTCAAACATATATTCATGACGAGGTCATCATTGTGACAAAGAATATGTGGCCTTTTAAGACAGGTGACATCTTAAAAGAGGTTCAATTCCTATGAAATTTTCTATGACGCCACTTTCAACATTATTTCGGCATAAAATATATAAATGTAGGTTCCGACAACTTGAATTTCTACAATGTCTCTACACCATCATGTAATTGGGTAAGCAACATGACATATTTTCACAATTTTGACACAATGAGTGAGTCATTGCTGTTTAACATCAAGAAAGCAATGTTTCAGCTACATCATGGCGAAAGACAAGTTTCATTTCGACGAGATGATGATGATGTTCGCTTTTAACTAGATCAACATGATTATTTGTATTTTTACAGTGCTAACTCATTGAAACAACAGTTCGCGTGTAGACATGTCACACCGCTCGGACATATTAACCTGATTCCGAAACAACTACACTTTGTTCTTATCGATTAATGCTTGTACTTAAAGGAGAAACAGCAAATATCAATTTCATAGTCTTTGTGTTGAGCCGGTAAGCACACAGTAAGACGTGACCATACTTTATCGTGACTGCATGGTTGTTATATTCTTACCTACAACTGTATATATTGCTGTGACTATAAGTATTACGACAACACACAAATACATATTCCATTTAAGTATATGCTGTAGAAATATGGCACCAGAGTATATTTCTATCTGGAAGATTAAAAGAGTTTTAATCAAGATGTGAGTGTTCTATTATTTATGTAATAAATATAATGGGGAATTTCGAACTTTCAATCTTTCTATACTCAAATTACTGAAATTCATTACACATTTATCTTTACTGTGAGATGTTGCTTTATGCAGCTTAAGACACACTAGATTGTGGTTTTTGCCATTCTTTCTATATGAAGGCCAACAAAGAGAATCAACGTTTCTGTAACTCTGTGTTATTTGTGTTGATGAAGCTTCTTGTTGCATCGTATGTAACAAATCCAGATTTACCACAAAAAACAGCACACTTTATTTCTCCGTCACATCTATGTATCAATATAAGATAAAACTTACCGATAAATTAAATAAAACGAATCCTACCAAAGCATAAAATGACGAAAATATTCTAATCCTTTTCCCTCCAAATCGCTTTTTCAGATACTCTGGCATCGTAAATACCTACAGAAGAAACAATAGTAATACACAAACTTGTCATAATACACAAATCACCAAAGACTTAAACATGACCTAACATTATATACGGAGAGTAATAACATATATCCTAATTAAGGTATCACTCATGATGGAATAAATTGTTCTTTTAAAAATATAAGTCAAATTTGTCGAAGATGGATTTTCTTTATTTCATGCTCCATATTTTACACGTAGCAATGATCAGATCCCTCATCAGACCTAAATTAGTACCACCTTTCTACCTAAATGACTTACTGTTGATAAATGTTCTAGTCATGAATAAAGCTGCAATATCGTTAAGCATCAATTACCCAATCTAAGATTTCCGTTATGTTTATGGAGGGCCGTCGTGGTCGTGATCGTATAGTACTTGGATTTACAACTAACTGTACAATCAGTGCCTGTCACCACTAAAGTTGTGAGTTCGATGCCGTGATGAATGTTGTCAGTGATATGTGATAGGTCGGTGGTTTTCTCTGGGTATTCCGCCATGATGGAACTGAAATGAGGTTGAAAATGGCATTAGAAACCATAACCCTAACTTATAAAGCCGGTCTTGAGTGATTTAAACTGGCAGTGTACAGTAGGTAATACAAGGTTGAAGTTCGGTAGATTTTTATGAATTTTCCAACCCTACAAACGTAGACACATCACATTATATTGTTAATGGTATACATTTTTGTCTAACGTACGATGAAGTAAAATGCAAACTTTCTGACGTACCCCACATGATATATAGACAGGTAAAAACAGCCATCCTAATGCCACCAGAAAGTATACAGCCTAAAATGTAATACATACTAAACGATTTATACAAGCCTAACTTACACACGTAAAACAAGCCTCAAATGTAACATGTAATAGAATCATAAAATATAACACAGCCTTAAATGTAATACAATCCTATCAATGTAACACAATTTAACCTAAAGTGTAATACAAATCTAAAATGTAACACACGACTTAACTGTAATATTATTATCCTAATACACCATACAATCCCAAAATGTAACACAAATCTAAAATGTAGTGCAAGCCAATAATGTAATACAAGACTAGAATATAATAAAACTTTAAATGTATCACGAGATTTAATTGTACTAGAATCCTAAAACACATTTGTTAAATGTAAAACAAGGTCTACAATTGTCATACAAGCATACAATTATATATTATTTATTCAATTATAATGCTACATGAAAAATAAAATAAAAAACAGAAAATACCACACTGTCGAAACAGTTCCAAAATCAAACAGCAATATCGTAGACATAAGCAAAATCGATACCCCTACATATACCTGACCACTCAATTAAAAAGTTGCATACATCTTAAGATTGTAGTGCAGCAAGTAGGATGATTAGACCCTTACTAAGTATATACTATTAAAAATAACCACTGCTGCGAGAATTAAATTTATGAACATTATTTCAATGCAAAGAATGAAATGGCAAAAATGAATAAAGAACAGATATATTATAAAGTAAATGCACTAGAATAGGCAAACAAGTGACTTACAATCCATTCATATATAGTAACAGCCAATCCTGATGCAGCTGCTGTGCCAGCTAATCCAATGAACATAGGAGCTCCAATGTTACTGGCATAAATTGAAGCTCCAACCTTAACGATACAAAGATAATTATAACACACACCTTGCCAGTTGATTGTGTATACGTAAGCATCACATTGCAGTAAATTTCTATAAAGATTGTTTATACGTTGAATGTATTCTGAATCCGATCTACTGATTAAATCTGTATATACGTATTTGTATCTAGCTCTTACAAGATGGTTAGATGACAATAAAGTATATTTTTTTCATTTGGTTCATTTTATTACCTTCAAACGAGGCGCTGGTAAGACAAACTATTAAATGACAACTCTACAATAAGTGGCTCCTATACATATGCCGAAATGTCATAGAGAAAGTTACATAATCGCCATCTCTATGTAAAACAACGAGTGCTATATTTGGTCAGGAACTGCACTAACCCTTCTGGAACACCTGCCTGAGTTCAGCCCCAGTTTTAGCGATCTTTGGTTTTCTGCATACTGTTTTGGTAGATCATTGTTTGTTCTTTTGTACTTTTTCTTTTAGCCATTGTATTGTGTGTCCTTCTTAGATGTACGGTTCCTGATTGCCCATTTGGTATCGTAATATGTTAATAAATGACTTTACATTCGAAATATTGCTAGGATAATATTTAATGTTGTCTTAATTTGATGATATTATGGAATGTGCTGATCTTACTTAATGAAAGACTTTGTTTTCTGGGAATTAAATGTTTTAATTTGAACTTTCGTGGTATGTCTTTGGACGTGACAGTAAAATATCTAATTAAACATAAATATTACACATGCAAAAGAGTGTACTTACAGGAATCCAATGCATAGACTTTCCCGCCAAGAAGTAACCGGTGGTATTTCCTCTGTTCGGTCTGCAAGTTGACTTTAAAAAAGAAAGCGATCGTCAATTACCATTATCCAAATCATTGTGGCATAATTGCGTGCTTGTAATACGGGTCGCCATGGCTATGCCTGTTCCTATCCAATCAGAGTCTATGATAACTGAACTTTGTGAGTTCGATTCCCGCTCGTGGCTGGTGTACTCGATACAACTTTGGGAGATAACATTTTTCAATAACTTCCAGTAGGTCAGTCGTATTCACCTGGTACTCCAGTTTCTTCCACCAATAAAACCAGTTGAACACCACAATATAACTGAATAATTTTGGGTTTATGTTAAGCCCCATAAATGTTATCCAAGAAGCCACCGTAATATTTGGATATACGATTGTATTGCAGTATCATAAAAAATGCCTTGAAGCTCTGGGGTTTATCCTTCCTCCATTTTGCCCCAAAAAACACAAAATCCTATATTTTCGAAAATGCTGCAAATCCTGCAGAAAAATTGCGCTTATATTTTACATTAAGGTGAATTTTATACAACTATACCTTGATTATTCCTTTTCATATTTACTGTCAAAATGAAGTGAACTGGCTTAGAACTAAGAAAGTTAAATAGACTACATGAAAAAGCTTTACTGTCCCAATGACTAGAATCACATTGATGTTTATTAAACAACTTTATTACAGAATTGCAGAATAATTTGATTTATTTGTTGCTTAACGCCAGGCAGCAAATATTTCATACGAGAACTATATCAAAAACTAAATCGATATTAAGGAGGAATGGGACGACCGGTGTAGTTACACTGGACAACCGGAGTAGCCACATTGGACAACCGGTGTAGCCACATTGGACAACCGGTGTAGCCACATTGGACAACCGGTGTAGTCTTATTGGAAAACCGGTGTAACCACATTGGACAACCAATGTAGCCACATTGGACCCTCGATGGAGGAAATACAGGGTGCTTTGTGGGAAAAAAAGTTTAGTACTGTGTATCGGCTACAATGCGCAAACTCTTTCAACATCTACAAAAGAGCGTTGTACACTCTAAAGAAGATACACTAAAATTACAAGCAAGCAAAGACAAAGCAAAACAAAATGCACAACTAAGAATATCAAATAAACAAACATGCGTAAAACTTTAACAACATTCGGAAAGTTTCTCATTTTGCTTGCTTCTTTCATTCGTTTTAAAAGCTTTGTCATTTTGTATACTGAACTCTTACATCTCTATGTTATCGCTAACGGAAATAGTTTATCACATTACATTATATGTATTATGTCTAGCTACCTACCCATATTCCTACACATAAAACTGCTACGAAGTAAATCGCTATTACTATATAGTCTGTCGTTACTATTGTGTCAACCATCGTGTTGTAACGCTTCTTGTAGAAGGTAGTATTTACTAGTTGGTCATCTGATATTCACATGTTCTTCAAGTATGCTTTGTAAATGGAAGAAAAAGCGTCATGTTTAAGCTATCACAATCCGATGTCGTTAGTAGAACTTACGTTTTGATTTAACATACTTAATACCCTACCCAAACCGAGAATTCACCTACACGTATTTCCATCACATTTCACTACACACTGAAAATTTACCTCTTTCCGTCGCATGTCACTAATAAACCGGAATACAATGTATTTAGCTTGCCAATTATATTTCACCAACTGATCAGAAAATTCAACTCTTTTAGTCATATTTATTATTACAATTGACAATTCCTAATAATTATGAAAAGAAAGTAATATAATTCAATTAGTATTACAACTAAGGTTCTCCACCCTCAGATATGGGTGACCGTAGCAGATTTTGGCTATTTTGCTTAGGCCTTTTGGTGTTCTTGCTCCCAATGCTTTTCAGTTATTTGGCTTTCCTATCTCTTAACTTTGAGCGTACCCATAAATGTGTAGTACGCACTAAACTAGATATCTACGTTTTTATTACTAATCGATTACACAATTCACAATATAACAATACACAATTTTCGAGTTTTTGCTATTTGGTTGTACCATTTCGATTTCAAGTTTTTAATCAACCAAATTAATGGAGTGAATTGACACAGACGTAAACGACAGCAGTGGTCAAGCACTGCGTTTATCTCTCATTCAAAATTGATGTTTCGTTCTGTATCTTTTAACGGTTACTACCTTCTGCTTAAGAATGGATGAAGATCCTGGACATGACTTTCCTCACTTTAGCTGTAGCGACCACTTCATATGTTTTACGGTAACAATCATGACTTGGTTAATAATTACGTAACATCTGTGTCACAGTTGACAGTAGATATGTTACGTCTGTGGTAGACATCGTCCCGTCCTTTTTTTTTTCTCTGTTTTGACTTTTCATGGAATTTTTAACAAGAAAAAGACGAAGGGTTCTAATAATGGAATAGGAACTGGAAACCCTTCCGAAGCACCTGAGTTCATCCCAATTTCCATAGGGTTAGTGTTGTGGAGTCTTTAGTTTTCTGTGTGGCGTTTTATCGACAATTGCTTGTCTATTGGTCCCTTTTCCTTTGACCTTTGTATTGTCTGTCCTTCAAATTACGGCTTCTGAATACCCCAATGGTATTTTCACACTTTTGAGGGCTTGGTTTTTCTGGCTTGCTTAATATGCTATTTCTAAAATGTGAATTCAAAGAGAGAGAGAGAGAAATACAACCAACAGTATTTTTGGACAATTTGGTTTCTTTTAGTACTTTATTACTCTTCAATTTGAATATAAGATTGTCTGGTTGGCACATCATTGGATAAATTAAATACTGATGTCCTTAATTGACACTGTCATCTTTTATGTTCTTATTGATTTTTGTTATGGCTGACAACCGATGTGGAATATTTAAACGCCAATAACAGAAAAATATCCCACGGCGTTAATTTTACTTTAAGATATATATATCGATAGTGTTTTGTCCTTTAACGACTTCAGGTTTATTGACCACCTTATTATATTGTGTGCCCATTCAATTCGAAATTAAACTTACTATAAATATAGATATAGATCTACATCGTGTTTTGATTTATACATACATATAATGACAATGACATACACTGTTGTGTCCCAAGATTTATGATAAACGTAACACATTCAATTTCTCAATGACAAATTTTCATTTCGTAAGTAGCCACTTTACTTCTCTTTCTGCCCACAGTTGTTTGTGTCTCAACCTGCCATGATATTCAATAATCTGTTCCTCTTGTAGAGATATTTTAATGGTTGCTCGGCTTGTCTTGAGAATTACGTAATCGGAGTTATGAGAAGGCAATCACTTCATAAATACGATGCCTAATACTAACCTTTGAGTTGAACCACATGGAATTCCAGTTTAAATTGTGGATTGAACCATTTTTAATTCCAATGTCTAAACCGTAGCTTGAACCACTGGTTGCATGCACATTTCCAATAAATATTGATGTTAATATTTCTGAAATTAGGATTTTTCGGAGGGTGTCATTAATGATCATTTCTAATGCTTCCGGTGCAAACTTGTCTTACTTCCGGTGTTTGTGGGAGTAAGTGCTTTCCGAGTGTTTGCTCTGTATGTTTGCTTTATCCTTATGCTTTACTGAGATAACCCTACGAACTAGGTTACAGTGTGTTCGTCTTCAATTTAAATGATGTTCCGATCCTATACGAAACCTGAAGTAGCCCAATACAAAGCCATTATTTATACATGAAATGAATAATATAAATACAATCACCATAAACACGAAGTTACTATTTTCAACAAAATCTAGAAAATCATATCTGAGAAAAGATAAAGTTCTAATCTATCTCCATAATAATACAAGTTTGTACATTTTTATTTGATAATAACAATATAGGTATCTAATTTATTGCGCATGGTGCGTTTCTGGAATAACTATGCTCAAAGTCAAAAAAAGGGAAAGCCCCCCAAAAATTAAAGTCTTTTTGGGAGCAAGTTACCCAAATGACCTAAACAGGATAGCCAAAATCAGCAAAGGTAAGCTATATCTGAGGGAGATTGTCCTTAGTTTGAATAATAATTACCTTATTTAGAACCCGTTGATTTCAAATATATATGTCTCATTAACCATATCAGTGCCGAAGCAACATTATTTTATTTTAGCTATTTTACGCTATTTTACGCTATACTTACACAGTGGAATTGGAAATAAAACTGTAAATACCAGCATAACTATTGAATGGAATCCACCATGTTTACAATAAAATGTCTGCGTATACTATCAATATAAGCCGCCGTGAGAAATAGGACATCTTTCCTAACTACGATAACATTAGAGATAAGACAACATTTGAAGTAGGACATTATCTTAAGTTTCATTTTTATTGTCTTTATATTAAGAAAGAATAAACATAATGTTTTTTTGAAAATAACGTAATTTAGAAAATTGATATCACTCAAATATGTCAAAGTGAAGAAAGTCGTTTGGTATTCCAATATTTATTGACAAGTTACTCGGTGATATAAATGGGAAAATATCCAAATGATCCATATTATTAGCATTTTATTACTTACTCTGCAAGCATAATTACATATTTTGCAGAGGTAATAAAGGCGAAAGTGAAGATCCATAACGACATACTCTGGCTGATATGGCGTTATAAGTACAAGTTCGAGCAGGAATTAACCCTTCCAATGCATCCTGTGTCACCCTCGATTTTCAGTATGGGCTCGTGTTTCTCCATCTTTGGTTTTTGTGTAGTGCTTTCAGGGTCGTAAATTGGTATAAGTTTAAGAGGAGGCAGTGAAACAGGCGGGGGTCAGCTAGGGGGCCTATAAGCCCCCTGCAGCTGAGCAGTTTTTCATGCTCTATCCTGCTTTTTTGGCTTTTCCGAGCTATTTTGACTTGGTTTCAGAGAAACAATTTTCTAACCTAAAAAATGAAAATGCATACTACATAACTTATGATTTTAATTATTGAATTTAAATTATTACAACGTTGTAATATTTGGTGTTATGGTTGGTTAATCATTGAAAGTTTATCATTATGCTTTGTCAAAGGCTAGTGCAACTTTTCTGTGACCTGAAAAATCCCAACGCTTCAGAACTTCTACACATTCAATATGGCCAACATCGTCATTTCTGTGTATGTGAAGCATTGCCAGACCACACAATCTACTTACGGTCATTGTTGACCTGTTCCAAGTTTTAAGTAGCCGTAGTGCAGAAAAAGGTCTCTCACAACTGCAAGACCCTACAGGCAATGCTAACAGAAGCAATATACTAGTAGTATTTGTCTTATATTTGGATAGAACTGCGTATGTGTAATCGCTTGTTCTATGGTACTTTTTTATCCGATTAATAGAAGTCAAAGTTTTCCACCTGTGAACCTCTTGGGGTAAGTCATCAGGGTATGGGATGTCATTTTGATATTCATCAACAATACAACCTACAATGTCATCCGTCAAATTCCCGAAATACCGTGGAAGCAAGTAGAATCCATAAAGCATTACCTTAATAAATGTCGTCCGGAAATCTGTCGTTTAGATGTTTGATGTAATCATCCAGTGGGATAAAGATGTTTATCCTGAAATGCTGAAATCCAGTTTCAGCTGCTGCATTTGCCCTACGGCGTTGGCATCCAGATGTTCGCAGTTTGTTGATAGTAATTTCGTTCTTATTGGCGATTGTACATGCTCCATCAAATGCTTCCTCGGCATTTTCTCGTATCTCGAGAAAAGATGTAGCTAGTGTTCCAGCTTGAACGTGTGATTCCACAAGATCACAGTTTTCAGACTGAAGTTATATGGACAAATGTCTTAAGTATCCTAGTAGGAACTGCGTTACGACTGCGACCACTAATATTTCAAAATTAAGTAATGTCAGTTTATAGGATGTTGCATCTGAGTTGCCGACGTTTGGTTTTGAATTTCATCAAGTATATCAAGAACCTTGTCATAAGGTTTCAACAGCCAAGTTAATGTATCAGTTCGATGTCCATAGAGTTTCTGCACTAGTGTTGGCAGGAGTCGTTTTTCCTAGTTAAATATACCTTCTTATTGATCATACATCAAATCAAATTTAACGGCGTCTTTACTTCCATAATTAATTACAGATTTCATAATATTTTTACGCTTACTCTGTTTTTTTTTCTTCATTTTTTTGTCAGACCGCAATAGGAGGCAACTGCCTACATGCCTCCACATAATTTACGGCCCTGGCTTTGTAGATCATTGTTTGTCCTTTTTCATTTGGGCATTGTGTTGTCTTTACTTAAACTTCAGATTACCCCTATGGTATCTTCAAACTTTAAGTTCTTATCAAAGGAATATACTTACAATGTAGCAATTCAAATAGTCATTACGGGGAAATTGTTTTTCTTCTTTTTTTTTAAATTAATTTTACATAATTTTAATTTGTATCATTGCTAAAACTGACAACAATTAAGAAAGAGTACCATTCAAGTAAAATGTCTACTAGTATTGGATTCATTTACATATTTGGGTGCGAAATTGGTTTGGGAGAGGAGATTGAAATATAAACTATGTAAAGAGGACAACGACGTTATCAAATGCTTACTTTAAAAAATTGCCCATCCGTTAAGCTTAACGTTAAATAAAACCGAAGATATATCGAACCAGAATGACATTTAAAAATCGTATCTTACAGTGATGGAGGTTTTACTTATATTACTTAGTGGGATATATGTTGTGTATGGCAGAGTGGCCATTAAAGGTAAATAAATAATTAAAATGTAGAAGAAAAAAAACAAAACAAAATACAAAAACGCAAAACAAAGCAAAAAATCAAAACCAAAACAAAATAAAATAAAATAAAAAACAAAAAAATGCAATATCATTATCAGAGTAATCTAAACAAGCAATTGCCACATAACCAAATTAACGTGTCAACAAATACTAGAAAGCAAATCTTCTATTTTTCAATTAAAAGATATATGTCTTTCTTTAAATTGAAATCGGAGGTTTTTATAAAGTAAATTAGCAAAATAGTATATAGAGAAAAAAAAACAAACAATATTATTCCCCACATGCTCTACAAATTTCCGAAGCCACCTGTAATAATTACTTTTTTTTAAATTTGATTTGCAATTCTTTTTATGTCAATAATGTGGATTTGAGATAAAAACGGTTACCTTACAAATACCTTCAAACATACAAAAAACCATAAATAGTTCATTGACCCATTTACAAGTTTATGATGTTTAGTTGGATATTGTAATATAATTTTGAACATTTATGCTTATTGACACAATTGGTTGTTTTCTAGTAAAAGCAAATACTCCCAATTTCCGCGTCTCAAAATTAAATAACAAAAATGAACAAATGCAATGAGTTCCCCCTAAAATATACCTACAATGTGGTTGTTGGGTGTCTTTTCTTAAAAAAACCCCCTTAAAAATGCATAACACGGCTTATATATATAAATATATATATAGACTAAAACGTTAAAATATTGGATAAATAAGTTTAATGTAAATATATTTTATTCGTTAAATAAATTTTCGCTTAAAAACAAATTGCAAAGTTCAAGGTCAGAAATTCAAATTAATCTAATTGACATCACTCATCTTATAAAGAATATAAATGAAAGGTTATACGTCTTTATACACTGTATTGATTTCACACTACATACAATGTATTTGCATTATGTTGGTCTAGTACAAATCTGACATCATCATCATCATCACCTCATCGTTTGTAAAATGTTCTCGTCATGACATGGCTAAAATAAATTGATCATATGCCATTGAAACAACAATCGATGACTCACTCTACTGTTCCAACCATGTTTAATTGATTCATTGATTGCTTAAAGACACGTGAGTTGTATTTATAAAGAGCATTGCAACCAAGTTGATATGGAAATGGACCGGGCTATAAGTGGGAGTTTTAAATGTGAGAAGAAAAGAAGATGGTATAATTGATAAAGTTAGAAACTATTGCACTGTAACGGGCCACAACGACCACCCTTTACGTGCAAAGAAAGTGGCATTCTTAATTCATGTACAAGAAGGTGCACTCACATACTCATATACGTCCAGTCTAAAGGCGAGTGTGGTGCATACGGTTCGTCCCATACAATAAGTGGACAATCCTCTCGAATAAATTGTAAAACACACCAGAGACACTAGGTCATATTTCAATATTCAGTACCCCCCGTTTACCCGAGGGGCAAAAATGTTGAAAAAAGATACAAATCCTATCAATGATATAGAATTTAAGGTACAGTCCAACCTGTATTAAGAGGTCACCTCTGGGACAAATAAAAATGGTCTAATAGGACAGGTGACCTCTAAAAAGAGGTTCAATTTATATGAATTTCTCTATGACTGAACAAGAAAAAAGTGACCTTTTAAAACAGGTGACTGCTTAATAGAGGTGACCGCATGGGCAGGTTTAACTGTAGTTTCGAAATATTCATTGGATAAGTAAAAGGATAAGAGAAATGGTTTTTGATCAGAGTGGTGTTGACTCAAACCCTTGACTATATGTAGATAGAGGTTGTATCCTATGTTAAATTTGTGTCTGTCGATCCCAATTTGCATACATGTACTCTTAGTGTTTATCAGAGGACTTATATGTCTCTTGCTTGATATCAAAATAAACAATCCTAGGGTTTTGAAACATAATTCCGTATATAATTAACAACTATCATGTTATACAATAAACATATACATGTGTATATAGTCTCCGTGTTTTATTAATACAGAATGATCCACAAGTATAGATTATACTTTTCACGGCTATTTTATAGGGGCCGTCATGGCCGTGATCGTATGGTAGTTCGATTTATAACTACCTATGCAATCAGTGCCTATCACCACTGATGTTGTGAGTTGGAATCTCGATCAGGGCGAGGTGTACAACATTAAGTGATAAAGTTTGTCAGTGACTTGCGACAGGTCGTTGTTTTCTCCGAGTCCTCCTGTTTCCTTCACCAATAAACTGACACCATATCAAGTCGCTGACAAACTTTGTCACGTAATTATATTGCAGAGGAAAGTTAACAATAATTTAACAATGTTAATAATCTGCCTTCGAGCTGTATACGGATGTGAAATCGTCCATTAACGTTTATAGTTGAACAATATTATACAACAATAGAGAGAAGTCAATTTACAGACACTATTCAAACTATTAAATGGTAGATCAATTACAAGTTTTCATAACAATGAGTAAGGTAGATGAATTTTAATCAAGTCTGTATACAAGAGATGGACAATATTATTCGGTCCTAAAATTTCAATTGAAGGTAAATTGTTTGATTTTATAGGACAGACGCCCGTCACACGGAATAACCACCCCTTTATTTACCTTTCCATGCTTTCTGTTTACATATTTGTTTTCAATAAAGAATTCTTTATTGTTTCATCTCTTTTCCCCTATTTACCTTGTTCGTGTGCATATTCTAATGGAAAGTAAGCAGTGCTGGAATTATGACAAATGAGGCCCTGTGCTAGTTAAGTTATGAGACCCCTTACTTGGGCCCTGAAGGAGGTAAACTCGGAAGGCCTACACGTACAGCCAAGGCATACATGCTCAGAAAATTGAGGAATAGTAAAAATATTACGTTATATTAGGTCAGACACGTAAAAATAATATTTGACAGGAAGATGGGCCACTTGGCTAACGGGACCATGTGCTTAAGCACACCTAACCACAATGGTAAATCCGGTGTCATAGAGTAAACCTTCCCCCATAGTAGATTAACCCCCAAGAAGATTTACTATATAGTAAACCTTCCCCCATAGTAGATTAACCACCAGGAAGATTTACTATATAGTAAACCTTCCCCCATAGTAGATTAACCCCCAGGAAGATTTACTATATAGTAAACCTTCCCCCATAGTAGATTAACCCCCAGGAAGATTTACTATATAGTAAACCTCTCCCCATAGTAGATTAACCCCCAAGAAGATTTACTATATATTAAACCTTCCCCCATAGTAGATTAACCCCCAGGAAGATTTACTATATAGTAAACCTTCCCCCATAGTAGATTAACCCCCAGGAAGATTTACTATATAGTAAACCTTCCCCCATAGTAGATTAACCCCCAGGAAGATTTACTATATAGTAAACCTTCCCCCATAGTAG